>VZTO01002373.1:803-12026 GCA_013400615.1 Syrrhaptes paradoxus
TCCTGTGTTGCTCTGCTGCGAATGCTCTAATAAAAGAGGGTCACTGGTGGCCTGTAAAGCAAGTTAAACATCCAGGCACTTTAAAAAAAAAGGAGTTCCCTTACTTTGCCTTGGAGAAGAGAGGAGGTTGCTGCAGGGTTCCAACTTTATTCTCTGGTCTCAAATTATCTCAATTTCAGACAATGGCACAGAGACAGTGTTTTAGTTTTTTGTTTATATTCAAGTAAACGTAGTTGTCATGACATAAGACTATCCGAGATAAAATATAATCTCTCTTCAAGCCATATAAGCACAAAAAGACAGGGAGACTGGCTCCATGACGGGCAAATTCACCGCAGGGAAAGATTATTTTGTGTGGTTCGTAGAAGAAATTTCGCATAACACCGAAGCCCAACTTTAAACCACTTTGTGAGGATCCCCAAGCTTGTAAAGAGTGGAAAAAAATCTCAGAAAAATAAAGTTTCACATACACATCAGGGACCTTACACTTCTAAATAAAAATTGGGATCTAGACTAGTTGACCTACATGACATCACAAAGCCTGTGAAAAGACCTAACTCTTCTCCTTAGTCCCACAGAGTGGAAAAAGACCTGCCTCTCCAACTGTGTTCTTAAATTGGAAATGAAAACAAGAAAACTTCTACTCAGCTTTTCAGTTAAAGTGGAGGAGGGCTTCACCACAAATTGCCTGAAGGAATCTTTGAATACTTTTTAAATACCATAAAAACACCTGCCTCTTCTCACCAAACATTCGGAAAAAAATATCCACTGTCTCCCTTTTTTTTTATTTTAAATCTCTTGGCCTGTTTTGGACCAGAATTCACTTACATTTCTCCTTCAGCTGACCATTGTTTAATCAGATTGGGAAAAATACTTTTTTTTTTTTTTTTAATATCGTATGGTAGGAATCATTCAGCATTTCATGGCGAGACAACATCAGCATGTAGAAAATTCTCAAAAAACTGTCAGGAAAAGATCTTTTCAAAGTAACTTCAGACACTAGTGTTTGTTTAACCTTCTGAAGTGCTGTGGGGTTTTTGAGGGTAAATAATCATATAAAACATTTTAGACACAGTAAGATTCATAGCACAAACCAGATAATTTACTGCCAATACAGCATACATATGTTTCTGAAAGAATACAGGACCAAGTGAAGAATTATAAACCTGTAGCCATCTTAGCAATGCTCTACTGAACATGTGGTTCCTAACCAGAGGAACAGTTAAAAGAGGGGTGAGCTTGTATGTGCTGTTCCTTCATGAAATATTTGACACAGGAAAGTGCCAAAGCAGCTTACTTCAGAAAGAAGCTCTGTTATACTACAGTGCAAAAACATTTCAACTGTAATTTTTGCAAATAACGTGAACATTTGTTATTCTGGATTTTTAAATGTTATTTATCTTTGAATGTTGAGAAATAAATTAGTTACAAGAAGAATAACAGTGCCATGAAGTTTAGAGTCACATACAGTAAGTCTGTCGAATGTACTGTAAGGAAATTGACTGTCAAGAAGAATCTTTTTAAATACTTCTAAAGTAGCCAGTTACTTCCAGTAATAAAACAAACCATAGATGTTTCCATGTGCAATTAAATCTCCATCTTGTTTGTGTATCATGACTGAACTAATAAACCTTCAGAGCTGGGAATGTGGTTCAGCACAGTGCAGACACCTGAACTAGCTCTGTGAAATCAGGAGCATGTGAAAGTAATAGCATTACCTGTTTTTTTCCGTTGTGTTGTGTTTCAGCTCTGCCCTTGCCACTACATTAGCTAATGCAACAATGACATAACACAGTGATGACAATTCCATTTCACACATGCATTCATTACAATGTATTTGAATAATTCATTCCTTTTCAGACTGTAAGCAAAAACGTGCTTTTATTTATTCCAATCTGGAGTAAATTACAGTATGAAAGACATTATTAAGTAATTTTTCAATTCTTTTCCAATATATTAAGAATAAGTTTAGAAAAAATAACTTTATTAGGTTTGCCCAGTCTAAAGAAAAAATGAGGAAGCTGCATCATCAGTCTCCCAGTAGGATGTTAGATTCCTCCACATCCACTAAAAGAGCAAAGAATAAAAACTATCCACCTATATAACAGAAATTCTGTATCAGAATCAATATACACTGACTGCTCCACATTGTTACCCCACACTATGTCTACTCTGTAAACTATCCTGAAATTTATATCCTGAAGTCATGCACCACTTTATCAAAAGAACAATATTTAATGCTGGCCACAGTCTTTACTATATCTGTCTAATCTAGGTTTTTAAAATACCCATGTCCACGTTCACATCTAACACTGTTAAAAGCACGGCTTTCTGAATAAAATGGTACTTGACCATACTGTGCCCCAAACAGATAGAAAAAAGGCAATTCTGACTTGCATGCAAACGAACCTGAAAGTTGCTGTATAATGTGAGCCTACAGGCTCTGAGAGGCTACTCGAGTCTCAGCTGCCACATCAGTGCAGACATAGAGCAACATCCACTCCTTCTGCAAAGACCATGTCAAGCAGATCATAATCTGTAATAAGGCAGTGGGGTGAGAAAGGTGTATCAGAGAGATCTTTGCCTAATTGGCATCTATTTTTAAACCTTTAGAATTAATATTTGAAGTGGGGAGAAAATGGTTACTTTTCCATTTGGGCTTGCATTTTTTTTTCCAAGCATCCAGTTCACAAATCATATGTTAAAGCCAAGATTGCAATTCCATTTTGTCTTTGAAATATCACAGGAATTCAGTTTTCAGCTTTTTTTCCCCTTTACTTCTCACTGAAGAAATATCCACCAATGCCAGTTTAAAAGGATAATGCAGCATAGAACAGAAATGGATTTAAAATGTTAACAGAATCTGTTTGTTAAATATATCAAATTACCAATAAAACTGTATGAATAATTCTATCCACCAGATGGCATATGCCTCACATTTTGTCTCAAATACAGTCAAACTTCAGTGACACAGGTGAAGGTCAGATTTTCCCTATTCCCTTTTTTCTAATGTACAAATTTCAATAATAGTTTAGAATTTATAAAGCTTCAACAAATAAACAGATACATGCTGTAATCAAGGTATGGAAAAATTAATGGATTTCCACACTTACAATACCTGTAAGTTGTTTTCTCTTCTAGTAAGGAGATGCTAACACAGTTCTACCAATAAAGTGGTATCTGTAAAACTAACCTTGCAGAGGTTTGATTCAGGAAAATTTAGCCTAAGGATTCTTCTACCACTATAGCTTGTCCAGGTTCTCCAATGAAGTTGTATTGTCAAAAGGACTGCAGCGAGATAAAGATTTTATCATTATGGGTATCGTATCAGATAGTCATAGTCACTTATGGTCTGAATATATACGTATATGTGTGTGTGTATATGTATACATGTATGCAAACCAGGTCTAAGTGGAAATCAATGATGACAGTGATGCAGATACTGTACTCAAACAGAAAGAAACCTTGTCAACACTTCCAGAGAGTGTTTCAATGGAACTTGGGCCCAATTTTTCAAATGGGACACCTAAAATCAAACCTGTAAATCCCTAAGACTTCTAAATATTCTTGGTCTGATTACAAGAAATACAAGGCACTTAGCATCTCAAAATTATGATATGTTTTATCCAGTAATGAATTTTTGGTGTCTGATTTATATGCCTTTATTTTCAAATATTGGCTATAACTTTTTTTTTGAATAATACTAGAGTGTGAATTCTACCTTCAAAAAGTATAATGACAATTACTGTATAAACAAAGCTTTCTCACATCATCTCCCTCCTGTTTTGGGGTATCAGCTCATATAAAGAATAGTTCAAGTCTCCATGCTTTCTTTGACTGATGTCAGTCAGACCATTTGCACCTGTCCATGGTATTCAGCTAAGACAAAGTCACCACAGGACAGCCTTTGAACTAGGGAGCTACAAGGTCTCATGGTCCTAGAGCTATTTGATCCAAGCAAGTCCTACCATCAAATTTGACTCAGGCAGAAAATACAAAGTTTCTTACCTAGGTCTTGTGTTAATAAGTGCAGAGGATCAACAGCTGGCCCACAAGTGTTAACAGACATACTAACAAGGATATCCTCTAACTACAAAAGACCAGATGGAAGAGAAAATCAGGTAATATTCTTCAATAAACAGATGTTTTGTGCTAGAGAAAAAACAGTATAGTGACTTCTTTATAGTGCTTGCTTGCTTATACAAGTCAGAAATCAGAAAAGTACAAAAACTAAAACTGCAGAATGTTCAGTCCAACAACACTCTGCTATCTTACAAAATCAGTGTGGTTTCAAATTTCCTGTTAATACCTTGTCAGTGCTTAATCTGTTTTTAATTTTATGGACTTTTCTTTTTGGAAAAAAAAAATCATGAGGCAAATAACTAGAAGAAAGAAAGAGCATGGCTTTCAATAATTATTAATTTATTCTAGACAAATACACCCCAAACTACTTATTTTCCCACAACGGTAACCCTGACAATTCATTAAGAAGTTGTTTCCCAGTCTTAAGGGGTCCTGAAGACATTAACGTCTTAACATTTTGCCCTAGCAACATGACAAGTTTTTTTTCAAAAATAAGTATCTGGAAAACTTAAACTTATTTTACTATCCCACAAGCATACTGTGCCATCCAGCCCCTGCTCACCCAGCAGATGCAGCTGCTCCAGATCCCCTGTACAGCTGTGGGATTCCCTCCCAAGCAGCTGGAGCTGACACAGGCACAAACAGCACAGATAAGCTGTAGGATGTGATTCAGAACAAGCCTAAGAAATAAGCAGCTCAGATACAGGAGGAATAGAGTTTCCTTTTTCCAACCCTTTAAATCTGAACATAAAATGGTGCATGTGCAGCGTGTGTGAGCCCCTGCAATAACTCTGCCCAGGTCAGCAAGGTTTCAGCAAACCGTAGTTTTAGTGGGCTTGGACCCTGGGCTTAAATGCCCTCAGGCTGCTCACACTGTTGAAAGAAATCAGTGTGCTTGACAAGAGGACCATAGCGAAGAAGACAGCAGATTAAAATCTTAAATCAAAAGTTACCTACACCCCAGACTGCAGGGCAGAGGAGAGGGAAGCAATGAAACAGGACAAGATGGACATGCCTGGGGCAGAGGCATGAGTTAGACTACAGATGATGTTATAATGCTTCTGGGGCTTCTAATTTTAATTTCTTTTTTAAAAATTACATTTAATGTCAACTTTTTCTTCTGTTCTCCAAAAAATGAAACCAACATTTGTTCGAGATTGTCTTAGATTTGGGGCAACATAGTATCTATCAACAGAACATGAAGCAAGTAACCTCAGCTCAGTCAAAAACTACAAAATCATAGGCTTAGTCATCAGTTTCCAAGCTGTGGTGCACATACTCTTAATGACACACAAATGTCACCTAAGCAACCAGACAACTCTTCTTGCATGTGCACATGTTAAGTACTGCTGCTGCCATGATAATGGTAATATACCAGGAAGACAAATTTGGGAGCTCTGCCCCTCCTCTCCGGGAGAGAGGTGGAAGTCTTTAAGTCTCTGGAAAGCACAGAGACTCAGGATATGAAGAGCGGTGCTGAATTTTCTGATATGCTCATCTTAGTCTTGTAAGGAACTTTGTTATTCTAAGCTTTCTAAAATTAAGTTTCATTCCATTTCATTATTTAATTTCATTTGTTGTCCAGATAAGAATTTGAAACTGATTTTTATCAAACCTGGCTCAGTAACTCTGCCTGCAGATTTGCATTTTTAAACCAACAACCTTTTTAAATAAGTATGTTATTTTCATCACATACTTCCCACAGCAGAATATACTCCCAGAAAAAAACTTTATAAAACACCACCTAATTAAAAACCCAAGAAGCTAGCAAAATAGCCCAACTACTGAGCCTTGCCACACACACTTGGCCTTGGCACACCAAGCCCTGACAGAGTACCTCAGTTCACAATGGTTTAGAAATCAAATGATGACTAACAATCTCTCTCCAGATCCTTTTCATTTTTTTTAATTTCTCCTTAAAAGTGCAAACTTTGTACATAACCATCATGATAGTACTAGCATTGGTTTACATATGTCTTAGTTCCACAGAAAAACAGCAAAAGCTTTAATTCTAGTTAGGTCTGGAAATAAGATTCTGTTGTTGTTTTTTGCATTTTTACATTTTTAAAGCTCCATAATTCAAAGAACTCTTTGTCAATCTCTTATTTTCCTTCCAAGTTTTTCATAGAACACTGGCTCCTTTTCACTAGTTCTTTCAGTTAACTACCTTTCATATCTCATTAGCAAATTCTGCCCAGTACTGTTAAATCAATTTCCACTTCTTTTACTTAATGAAAAAAGGGGTTTTTTCAGTTTTGTTTTCTTGGATCCACTGAGTCACAAGCACATGGGCATTTCCTGTGAATCTGCTTTCATCTTGTCTGTTGTTTTCTTTGTGTTTCTTCACAGACTGGAGAAATTTAAAATAAGCAAGGATCAGAGGAATCTGGTCATTAATGCCTGACATAAATACTAACTAGCAGATACCTCTTTTTTCCTGGTGAGTACAACAGAAACATAGTTAGAAATGTACTATTTTCTGTGATAGTTTGATGAAATGGACACTTAATTTCAGCCAAAAATACCACCTGAACTGGAAAGCCAATTTCAGTCTAAAAGAGTAATACTACAACCATGTGCTATCAATCATCGAATGTAAAGTTTAAATGCTGTTTCCTCACCTCCACTGGGGAAAAAAAAATCCCCAAAAAGAACATGGAAAGGAAGAGGACCAAGGAAAAAAAACTGAAACCAAAATATAATAGCTATAAATGGTACAGATGCCACATGCAGAATCATAGAATCACAGAATGGTTTGGGTTGGAAAGGACCTTAAAGATCATCAAGTTTCAACCCCCCTGCCATGGGCAGGGACACCCTCCACTAGACCAGGTTGCTCAAAGCCTCATCCAGCCTGGCCTTGAACACCTCCAGGGATGGGGCATCCACAACCTCCCTGGGCAACCTGTTCCAGTGTCTCACCACCCTCATAGTGAAAAATTTCTTCCTAATGTCTAGTCTAAATTTACCTTCTTTTAGCTTATACCCATTACCCCTTGTNCTTGGGATTGCCTCGACCCACGTGCAGGACCTTGTAAATTTACATGAGCTCAAAAAAGCTGGACGTAAGGCTCATAGGAGTGCCCATTAAGACAGTACAATTGGATTAAGAAGGAACTTCAGCCTTAAATATTAGATTTGGCTGAAGAGTAGATTGTGAATACTATGAAAAAATAATATCTAGTGTTACGGAACTAAAGGAAATACATTGGGAAGTGTTTATATGAAAGACAGGAGGATAAAGGAGGCTCCATAAAGACCACCAGTCTCGGGAATAGTAGGCAAGCTGAAGGTAAGTTCATAAATGGCACTAGGGAACAAGAACAGCCTGCTACCGATAGGCTTGAAGTAAAGAGAGAAAAACTAATTAGGAGGAGTTACAAGAAACTTGAGTTTTTAAGGTGGGGAGGGGAGCACTCCCTGCTAACCCTCACAGAATTTAATTAGAAACCCCATGGAGACTACCAAGGCCAGGAAGCCTAGAAAGAGCAAGCAGAACTTGGAGTCATCCACCAAAAGGAACCCAGGGAGAAGCAGCCTTGAAGAGCCCCAGGGAAATTAAGAGAGTGCAAGCTGCAGGGGTGAGTCCTTTTCAAATGGCAACAGCTGGATAATACCCTAAGGTAAATGCTATTAAGGTTGGCTTTTGTAGAAGTCTGCAGGGCCCTAAAAACGGTATGGCACAAGGCCTATAAATGGGTGAAGATAAAAACCAGTTGAGGGATACAGCACCTAGCCCAGGGGAGCAAAAGGGGAGCTCTAAGGTTCTGGGGCTGGAACCTTCACCACAGACAAAGCCCCAGCTCTTCCTCTGCTGCTTGGTGATAAGAAACTCAGCAACCTAACAGGTAATATTTAAGGCCACCAGTTCAGGGAGGATCACTGGCCATGGGAGCTGAGATACTATCAGCTGTCTCTGATTGTGTGCCTTTCTATCACGCAAGAGGGTGCAGACTAAGTAAGAACTGACCACTTAGGTCACAGGGAGGACGAAAGCAGAGCAAGGCACAGGTGATGCTGGATGCTACATAACAGCCTGCTACACTAGGGCAAAAGAAAGAAGGGGCAACAAATCATCCTTCGACAACCCTACACAGCAACAACCTCAATTATGAAGACAGAGGGCAGTATATTTATTACCATCTATGTAAACATCTTTCAGGTTAGTAAATAACTAATTTAAAGGTCCAGAAGAAAGATGTCTGAAGCCAGGACAAACCACAGCTGCTATCTGTGTGGATGTGGTTTAAGTTCATCATGAACAAAAAGAAACAAAGTGTACTGCACAAGCCTCTCCTAATAGACAGGTAATACATCAACTCTTCCCTGTCCTCCCTGGTAAACGCACCCTGCTGTTTTCTGCAACAATACACACACAAACTCAGTTCTAAAAATCCAAAATAGTTTGTATGACTAACAAAATGAACATATCCTATAACCAAATCAGTCAGAAAAATAAGGGGGAGGTTGGACAGGACAAATATGATGTAATGGTCATTATGCAGATCATAGATCAGATAAATCAAAATATTCTCATATGAACACAAAAACCTGGAACTGCTTGAAAAAATTCCATCACGCACACACAAATTCCCCACACAAAACTTTACCCTGGTGTTTCCGATGCAGGATTCATTTTCCTGAATCGAATGAGCTCCCTGTGTAGCAAAAGCTTCGTAATCTATGAAAGATCTACGTACACCAAACAATACTTCATCTTCTGAATTTTCGCCATCATTTTACTTCTAATGGTGTCCAACTTATTTAATTTTCCATCATTTTATAAAGGTAATTCTAATTCTGAAACAAACCACTGATGCATCTATCTCTTCAGCAGCTGGGCCACTGGGAGGAAAAACAGGAAACAGCTGGTCAAAGCTGAAATGTGATGAGAAATGTGCTCAAAACGAAAAAGAATTACTCAAAACAGACCATCATTTACAGAAGCTGGATTTGCAGTTTTTCCAAACCAATATCAAAGAAACACTGTGCAAGCTAAACTAATTATGCAATGATTCACAAATACCTGCTAAAGATTAAAGCCTAAAGAAGTTTGTTGCTCAAAGGAAGGATTCAAATTATTAGAAAAGTCCATCTCCAACCTGTTGGTTAACAGAAAAAAAAGGAAAGAAATAAGAAAATTAACACATTGCTGTTTCAAATATGATCCATGCTATATTTCCTGCTTGCTGACAACCTCTACCTCTCTTTTCTACAACCTCAAGCTGTTGAGTGAGTTGGTGTTAGCAGACCAAAGCCTCCTTTATGCTGATGGCAGATCACTAGATGACAGTGAAATCTTCATGTAGCAAAAGATTTCACATTCTTGTAGTTCTCCCTGACTGTATTTTAAGAAAGGCAATTTCAAAGGACACATAGGTGAGACAGACTACTAAAACGGAAATATTCTGAATGTTCAAAATATATACATTTGTATTTATACACCTAGTGCAATCCTAAAATTGTAAACAACAGAGAGGAAGTCCAATATTATGGTTCCCATGACAACCATAATATGTTTATATAAAGTAAAATGGCCTTATGTTTGCAGCACAATGCTCTACGTCTGCAAAATTACTCATGAGAAATTCCTAATTTAAAACAGAGAAGATTGATGACAGTTTTCTCTCAGGAGTCCTTTTCTTGATCCAACCAACAATCACATTTAGAACAATTCTCCATGGCTCAGATACATTCTTACATTTTTGTTGAAAGATAAACTATTACAGAATTATCATTCAGACCTTTGTTCAGCCTAGAAGTATTTCAGTATTGATTGGCTACATATANTGCAGGATTCATTTTCCTGAATCGAATGAGCTCCCTGTGTAGCAAAAGCTTCGTAATCTATGAAATCTACATACACCAAACAATACTTCATCTTCTGAATTTCGCCATCATTTTACTTCTAATGGTGTCCAACTTATTTAATTTTCCATCATTTTATAAAGGTAATTCTAATTCTGAAACAAACCACTGATGCATCTATCTCTTCAGCAGCTGGGCCACTGGGAGGAAAAACAGGAAACAGCTGGTCAAAGCTGAAATGTGATGAGAAATGTGCTCAAAACGAAAAAGAATTACTCAAAACAGACCATCATTTACAGAAGCTGGATTTGCAGTTTTTCCAAACCAATATCAAAGAAACACTGTGCAAGCTAAACTAATTATGCAATGATTCACAAATACCTGCTAAAGATTAAAGCCTAAAGAAGTTTGTTGCTCAAAGGAAGGATTCAAATTATTAGAAAAGTCCATCTCCAACCTGTTGGTTAACAGAAAAAAAAGGAAAGAAATAAGAAAATTAACACATTGCTGTTTCAAATATGATCCATGCTATATTTCCTGCTTGCTGACAACCTCTACCTCTCTTTTCTACAACCTCAAGCTGTTGAGTGAGTTGGTGTTAGCAGACCAAAGCCTCCTTTATGCTGATGGCAGATCACTAGATGACAGTGAAATCTTCATGTAGCAAAAGATTTCACATTCTTGTAGTTCTCCCTGACTGTATTTTAAGAAAGGCAATTTCAAAGGACACATAGGTGAGACAGACTACTAAAACGGAAATATTCTGAATGTTCAAAATATATACATTTGTATTTATACACCTAGTGGAATCCTAAAATTGTAAACAACAGAGAGGAAGTCCAATATTATGGTTCCCATGACAACCATAATATGTTTATATAAAGTAAAATGGCCTTATGTTTGCAGCACAATGCTCTACGTCTGCAAAATTACTCATGAGAAATTCCTAATTTAAAACAGAGAAGATTGATGACAGTTTTCTCTCAGGAGTCCTTTTCTTGATCCAACCAACAATCACATTTAGAACAATTCTCCATGGCTCAGATACATTCTTACATTTTTGTTGAAAGATAAACTATTACAGAATTATCATTCAGACCTTTGTTCAGCCTAGAAGTATTTCAGTATTGATTGGCTACATATATTAAAGAAAAAAAACAACTTGTTCTTTCTTTGCTCTTATGCTTATAATTCTAAAATTACCAATACTAACAGTTGTAACTGGTAGGAAAATGTTTTCCTTTCCCCCTCCCCCCAAGTCTTTCTTTTTAATTTAAAATCAAAAGTGTAAAATAAATAAATAAATATTTTTTTTTAGATTAGTTAAAGTAA
>VZTO01002374.1:0-14770 GCA_013400615.1 Syrrhaptes paradoxus
TAAAGCAATATAGAAAAAAAAAATCATTTTCCATAGTTACTGAAACAGTTCCAAACTCAGATCTGCCAGCAACAGGAATTTTCCATGTTTTCAACACGGTAAGTGCAACTTATTATCTTAATAAACTTATCAGTTTAAAATCACTTAGGTTAAGCCTTGCAAACATTTGTGGATGTAAAAACAAATAAGCCTTAACCTCTTTTTATGAAAGAAGATTGCTGAGAAACACAAAAAAAACCCAGAATGGCCCAAAGCACAAGCAGACTGAGCAGGCACTCCAACCATGAGCACAAAACACCAGCTAATGGCACTGCATGTCCTTGAGGAAAACTGTGGGAATTGTAACAAGAGGAGCAGTGATGTCCAAGGGAAGCTGGTGGCCTAAGCAGCAGTGAGGAAAGTAGTACCAGGCTGGGTGAGAACAGTGAGAAAAAGAGGGTCTCTTACGCTGATTCCTGATGTGTTGAGTCAAATTGCCCATCTTTTGCAAGCTAAGAGGTACTATGTAAAAGAAATACCTGCCATTATCATTATTGATTTAGCCTCATAAGCAACACAGACGCCATCAATAAGGTCACCTAGTTAAACGAGAAGTTCAGTAAGACCAGACCTCATTACAAGCAAGACTGGTTCCCTGTGGATTTGCACCTCACAGGTGGCTGATTTAGCCACTGAAGAAAGAGGCCAGCCTCAATTAAACTTCTCTTGTGTCCGAGTTAAGGGATTTATTCCCACACACTGCCCTCGTTTCACTGCCTCCCAAAGACTCAACTTTTAGATCCTCCAAGCTGGCATCTTACACTTGACAAAGCTGAGAAAACTGTCATGTATGACCAGCGCCTATCACATTAAGCATAAATATACCCCTGCTACCTTGACCTTGTGCTTGTTGTATCCAGCTCTTCTCTCTTTATCTTTAGATTGGAAAGTATTTCATGCAGGTACTTTCTTTTCTTCTCTTTGCCTGCACAGCTTTCAGCTCAGTAAGACTAAGTATGTGAATGAGTTTTCCAGTGCTACCATAACATAAAATTATAATAATAGTTACTTGCAATTTCAGATCCTGTCTACTTTGAACACNGCTGTTGACTTCCATCAGGACAGAGGCAGTACCTACATACCAGAAAGCACGCTCTGCAAGGGCAGTCCTAGGTGAGAGCCAAATTCATTTTGGAGCTAAATTCAAGGCTTTGGTAAGTGCAAATGACAACTTAATGCCTAACAAAACCTCCATCCATTCCACCACTCCCTCCTTAAATGACACAGTCAAAGGAACCTGCATCAAACATGCTGATTTGTTCCCTCCTCTTCTAAAACCTATAGGGCTCTGCACTTCCAAACGCACGCATGCACATGCTGTGACAAAAGACTACGCCTTCGGGTCTGATACAAAGAGATACCAGGAACGGTATCACAGAATGTCCTTTGGGACAAGAACACCTGGATGGGCAGGTACTTCTGATCAGCAAAAATAATTATATTCTACATTCTGTCATCTGTACTATTGATTTCAATGGTAGAAGATCAACCCAGCAAAAAAGAAAATGAGCCAAGAGACAGCAGACAAAATTACTTCATATATGAGAAGAAACAATAACACCTAGAAATCTCTTTGAGCAATTTTACACTTTATAACAGCATAAAGCAAGAATCACAAACCTGGTTTATATACAGAGGATTGAAATCAAACCTGCAGACCATCCTTTGTAGAAACATTTCTGTAGAGGTTACTTCTGGATTTTCTGCAGTAGCAAATAGCAAGATTTTCCTATGTTGTCGAGTTAAATCTAGTCAGATGCACTAANACAAACCAACACTCTTGGGATGGCTACTGTGTTAGCAAGAACGTCAAAAGCTAAGTTAGGGCCAATATTTGGAATGTACTGTAATTTTGAAAAATTGTGTATATATAATTATATATATAACTATATACGTGGTTATTCTTGGCACCTAAGGTCTGCTGAGAGCATGGCCTCTTTTGGACTGTTATTCATTAATTGTAAACTTTAGCCAATACAGATGAACAGAGTTGACAGTACTTTAAACACACAGGTCTTCAAAGCATTCACCAGGTAAGGAGGATTCAGCTCTACACAGGCACAGGAATTTCCGTGTATTTTTGCAAAGGCCGGGTAGCACAGCAATGAGCAGAACTCGACACAGAACCTGTCCTGCACCCACAGCTTGTTACTCACAGTGTACTGCCCTGTGCTTGCACCAACAGGCAAAATGAGACAATTTCCATGGGAAACCGGACGGGTATTCCGCGTGCAGAACCTATTAATCTTGTCTAAAGAGTAGAAGCAGGGTTGTAATATTAAAATTGCCACTATTCCACCCTGCCCTGGTGAGGGTAAGAAGTTTATAGGCACTCTGCTTTTTCTACAGGGCAGATAAGAAAACAGATTATGCTGCTTGTATATTTAGATCCTAGGCACGTGCTCCTTTTTGTGAAGCTCTAGGAACCAGCTAGCAGCTGTAGAAGCCTTTAGTAAGAAGTTTGCTGAATTCCAGTCATGCTTATTTCACAGCTGTGCTTCCGAGTCCCACATTACTCTCACAAGGCAGCTGGGCTGTATTCACACTGCTGCAGATGACAGCCCTTCCAAGGTACAGCTCTCAGTGCTGGGGCACAGCTTTTCTCTTTGGACCAGTTTCCTATCTTGTGGCTACGAGAGCACATGAAAGACTGAGTAAGAGAAAAGCAGTAGAACAATACAAGCTTTATTTCACTCCCTTTTAGGTCATTAGGAAATGTTTTAATTGCTTCATCAGGAGCATAGCTAATGCCATAATAAAACAATGGATTTTACACATTTAACACTGCAATTTCCTCACAAAATGGATCCATTACCAGCTCAGGGACACGTATTTATGCCGTTTATAATAGCACATAGAATTAATGAGAAGCACTAGTCCTAACATTGCATTTACTATTTAAATTACTGAAAGTCTAAACACAATGCATGCACAGCATCCTATATCCTGTGACATACTGGAAACTGTGCATAGATGTTTAAAGGGACTGTTGAGTTTGCCATTTCCCCTACCCCAAATAATTTAATTCCATTGCAAGTTGAATAAATTTGTGTCCATAATTAAATTCTTTAATTGAAGAAGTCTTGAAATTAAGGCAGTCCATTACAAAAGGGTATAATGCGATCTACGTGGAGTAACTTTGACATCATTCCTAACCATTATTACAACTACTTGACTTAAATTAAAATAACAATAACAATACTATGCTTTCTTATAGTCAAAAAAAACCACAAAGTCTGAGTGCACAGTACAACAGCATCCTAGTGAACCCCCAGAGTCACACTACCACTATCATCTACCACGAGAGGAAAAACATCTAACAGTAAAAAATCCCATGCTCATAACTCAGGGGGAGAAATGGTTATTTGGTTTTTCAGAAACTACTAAAATTTTTGAGCTTATTACTATTCATTAACAAGAAAAACAAAAGTTGAATTGGGACCAATGTTTGGTTATGTACTGTATTTTTAAAAATACTGAAGAAAAAAACCCTGGTGAAATATCTAATGATGCTGAAAGTCCTTAAAAATGGTTTATTACTTTTTTTCTTGAACTGTATGTTCTGGTCTCCATGCACAGCTGCAGCTTTTAAAAATTTATGCATGGCTTTGACTTGCAAATACAGTCATTACCTTGTAGTCATAAAAAAAACAGAATCCTAAATATGCAAGCAGTGTGAGTAATGAGGTGTTGATAGTAGTAGGGAATACTTATTTCTCCAGAAGAGCATGCTGAGCTTCCCTGGAAAGCCTGTTTGACATGTCCTAAGAAAATAACCTAGACTACTCAAAGTTAAGAGCTTCTTTAACTCCAGAGGAAGTTTTGTTTATACGTAGGGTTTGGATTGGTTGCTTTGATTGTTTTGATCTTTCTTTAATAAATTTATTTAGATAGAATATGTAATTGTTAATTACATTAACACATTTCAAAACAGTGTAAAGTTTAAGTTCTTCTCAAAAGCCCTTCTTTCCAAAGATAATTTAGACTTGACTAACTTCCTAGAAAAATCTTAAAAACAGAACCATCGTGAAAGATTTTTAAAACGGTGAAATACCTTTGCAGCAATCCCTGACAGACTTCTTTCAGCCTTTACATGTTGATGCAGCTCCCAAGCCCATGAGACTGCAGCTGAGCATCTGGCAACCATTTATCTCAGGTTTGAAAAATGGATGTCAAGGAAAATGACAGTCAGTCTCTCCCTACTGCTCATGGCTGAACTTCAGCCAGACAGTCAACTTGCAATTGATATTTTTCAAAGCTGGAAGGGAGGGGAGATGAGTCCAGTAGTGGGAAAGGGAAGCCCAAACAGAAACACAAACCGTCACCTCCCGGAGAGGAAAGGTCTTAAATTAAAGGGATAGTAGAAGAAAAAACTGAACACATTGAGAAAGACTTCTCTCGCATAGGGTAAAATCCTGCAAGCACATAACAAAGTTCTCATTTACTTTACTAGAGCTGTTTACTTTATGACTAAATGCAAGACAGCAAGCCAAGCTTTGCAAAGACTTTCTGGTATAACAGGGTTTGACTGAGCGTTACACATTTTCAAGCACTCTTCAACACCTCTGTCTAATCTTCTTTTGAATGGACCCAAACTCTGCACCCCACTCTGCAGAGCAGTTCAAGGCAGGGTCAGTGCTACCCTGGCTTCTTTTTGTTTCACCAATAAAATCCTCGGCTCATTCAACCAACACAAACAGTTTTATCAAGGTGTACACCTGTGTAAACATAACTTAGCCCTTCATACTCCTATGCCAAGATTTTTCTGTTGTAATAATTGACAGATAATTTTTGTTTCTTTATAGCTAAAGTCTGTTGTAAAATGTATTTCTGAAGTAAGTAGCAGCACAAGCTGGGTCTGGGGACTGACCACCAGTACGACAGACTTAATTACTTCTAGTGAACCAAAAGGAAACAATAGTATATAATTGAAATTTAAGAACAAAGGATGCTAATCTCCAATTCTCTATTATGTTTGTGCTTTTATAAATCTAGATTTCGCAATATGATTAAAGAGAACCTAAAATATGAGGGAGTACAGCTTATTATACAAACACATTTTGTCTGTACTTGAATTAAATGGCAGCCTTTGATTCTGATTAATGACAAATCAATTTTAACCAGAACAAAGAAGTCTAACTGTAATTACCACCTAGACATTGGTGATTTGTTGTAGTAGCTCCTGTCAAAGAACAAAAAATAAATAAATGTAGCAGCTACAGCCTTTTGCAAGGCATTTATGTACTTACGGTGTCACATTTTTAAAAGTCACTTCAGATACTGCAGATAAATGTCCCTATTCTGATTTCCACCAAATAACAAAGAAGTTCGTATAAAATTTATTTGTGAACCAGCAGATTTAATGAATGACGAATGTTCAGCTATTCTTCCCAAACCAGTAAAATCTAACAAATCAAGACTTTTACTGACATTAAAACCATGTTTTTTCAGGCTTATTTCCCCTTTTACACTTCAGAGTTTGGGGTTACATAATCTAAAGTACTAGACTTCGGGGCTATGGGAGAAGTTGACTTTTAGTAGATGTCTTTTGGATAATTGAAGAGTGACAAGGATGAATATCAAGGTGACCCTAAACTTCTCTAGCTTCGCTGATAATGCTCTATAGGATATTGTGAAGTTCGGTTAAGTAACCACATCTTTTCCTAACTGCTGAAAATGATTGCTGCTAAAATAATTGACTGCAGCATGAGCTGAGATGGTACCGGGACTGCTTGACACAGAGTTAATTTTCTTCACTGCAGCTTGCATGGTGCTGTGTTTTAGATTTTTGACCAAAATACTGTTGACAACACACCAATGTTTTAGCTACGGCTGAACAGTGCTTACATAGCATCAAGAACTTGTGTGCTTTTCACTGTGCCCCCCAGCAAGCAGGCAGCAAGAGGGGAAAGTGGTTGGGAGGGGGAACAGCTGACCCCAGGGATACTATATGCCAAATAAAGTCCCTCTCAGCAATAAAACTTAGGGGGAGTTTCTCCAAAGTAGCCATTACATGGGGACTGGTCAGGCATTAGTCAGCTGGTGGGAGGTGCTAAGTGATTGCCTTGGTGTTTTTTTCTTTATTCCCCCCACACACACCTTAACTTATTAAACTACCTTCATCTTGACCTGTGAGCTTTTCTCGCTTTTGCTTTTCCAGTTCTCTCCCCTATCCCCCTGCAGCGTAGGGGTTTAGCTGCCAGCCAGGGTCACCCACCATGTATGTTCCTACATAAATGTGACCAAGCAGGAGATAACGTGATCTTTAGATACTGGCCAGTAGACATTAAACACCAGTAACAAGAGAGTGGCTCTTTAACTTTCTTCTCCAGAAAAAAAACCATGAATCTTTAATCAAACTAACCTCGTTGTCTTGAAGAATTACTGTAATTGGCAGTACTTCAAAGTGTTTCCAAACTCATACACCCAATTGTGAGAGACAAAAATTAGTACATAGCGCCTGACAGAATGAATATTGCACAATATATGAAGATTACTACAGAAGTCTAGGAATATGTCTCAACCATTAATAAACTTTTTGCCATACAGCCATGCTAAGATGCTATACAAAACACTTTTACTGTATCAGCCTTTAGTATCTCCCCCTTTGCCAGAAAGCCAGTCATGCATATTTTTCTCTGCCTTGTGAGCCTCTGAAGCTTGACTGAGTGAAGTAAATCCAAGACTCTTTTTTCCCATTTTCCAATGCCAAAATGCATTTCTGTCAGAAAACTACAAAAGCCTTCTGATTTCATTCTGCTCAAGTCTGCTACTTTCATTTTAGTCTCGTCTATGACCAATATGTGGCAGAAAAAGAGAGACAGCTCTAATACTGTCTACTAAAATAAATATCCCAAAACCCAGAATTATTTCCAAGAAATTCTTCAAAGAAGTATCACGGCTGCTATCAGGTAGAGAACATCATGTTTATAGAAGATCAAGATGTCATCTTCCCTGAACACATTTGAATAACATCTTTTAAGCACACTACTTCTGGTCAACAGTACCATTGGACAAATGGAAAGAGAACTGCGGAATCAAAAGGCATTCCTTTTGACTGAAGTTTATTATGTAAAAGTTTGGCATCTTGTCTAAGCTAGTCACATAATCTCCCTCAATTGTCAGTGAAAGACAATATAATTTTCTGGAGGTGATTTCACTGTCCCTTTTCAAGACCACTGTAGAATGAAGCCTACCACCCTCTTTCGAATGCTAAAGAAGGCTGTCGCTCTCCACTGACCGAAGAAGAAATTTAAGCCTAGCTGTCTAAGAACTGGATGTGGGGGCTTTTTGGAGGGTTGCTTTGTTTGGAATGAATCTTAATCAAAATCCCCACAGCGGAGTCAGTGGCAGCATTTCCACTTACCAAGCTTGTTTGCAGGCACGCACGCTTCCCTGGACACTACTTTATGGCTCCAATTTTGTTTCCAAAACATAAAATCTCTGGCTACTATCACTATCTGCCCTTCGATTCCATGCAGAAGGCCTATTTAAAATGAGAGCATTTTGAGCTGCAGGCTAGAGAAAAGCAGGGCAATGGTTTCCCAGAATTAGCAGAAGGCTCTTCTGTATGCAAAAGACACAGCACAAGCTGAGCTAGTTTTAGAAGTCTGCCCCTCTTTCAGCTTTGCAGCCTTGTGTGAAATTTCTGTTCCACTTTGTGAAGCCTCTGTGCTGCCATGTGCAAGCTGACATTGAAGTAGAGGGTTCATCCAAGACTCCAGGTAACCATTCACACGTGTATTTACCTTCACTCTTCCACAAAATGCATATGTAGGTAGGTCATAGACCACATACTTTCCTAGTATTTCAGCTATGTATTGTGTACATTTGGTCAAACTAGTCACCACCCCATTTGAACATTCATTCAGTCTGCTCCCACTCCTGTAGAATTAAGTAACTTCAGGACCTAACTCCTGCACCAGCCACGCACATTGGTGGGGTGCTGCTAGAGGCAGGGAATAGTGGTTTCTGGGGCAGTGCTACTGAAGCACCTAACACACTACCCTGCTTGAGCTTTACAGGACAACTACAAAGCAGGCAATCAAAAATATAAACATATCATCCCAGAAGACCACCATCCAAATTGTTCGTCTCCCATAGAAGCATGTGTCAAAAAAACACAGTTTGCTGCCTTAGATGACATAGCATCAGGTTAAATTAAATTAAAAAAAAAAAAAAAAAAAAAGACAAACCACACCAACCAAACAACAACAAAAAAAAACCCACCCAAGATCCAAAGGTTCAATTCATAGTTATGAATTATAATGGTGCATATTCATACTTGGTCTATTGTACTCAATAAGCCACAGCACAGCACTGGTCTTCACTAACAGGCATTCATCTGTTCTCCTGGTGAATGTCCAAAATCCGTATCTTTGAAGGTATACACAGCAGTCATCCAGTGATCACTGAGTGATCATGTAACACTCCCTGGTCGGCGGTCCCTTCCTTTCACAGAGTTCAGGTTGCAAATACATGCACACAATGGTGCTTTTCTCAGAACAAATTTCTGATCTACTTCATATTAAAAAGTAGATTTTTAGGTAACGTGCTTATGTTTGACAGATAATAGTAACCCAAAATAAATCAACAGTGAAGATGAGGAAAGCTCCATCATGGAGATTTTTATAGTCTCTGAGAAGAGACTGTAAAAAGTCTCTCTTGAGACTTCCACAATCTTTAAAAAGCACCTGCTTATCAACACACACTACAGCATACTGTAAGGGCTCTGATACATCACAACAAAGATAATTTTGTTTTAAGAACTATTCATTATGAAATCACAGCACCAGATAAAGTCTGCAGGGACAATTTGCAAATCAGATGCTTACTAAATGCAGTTAATTTTTTTTAGCCTTCCCTGAAGACTTACTACAGCTAAATGCATCTCTGTCACTTGCTTATTTCTGAGATCAAAAGGTGAGCAGAAAATCTGCTTTTCGTTTTGCAGAGTGGCTCTCATGCATATACTGCACTTCCTTAGTCTGAGAAACATCTTGTCAATGCAGACATTTCACATGCATAATAGTTAATTTGGACAACAGTCAGTTCTGTGGACCAGAAAGGGGAATGCTTCTCCACATTACAGAAGAATTAAAACATTGGGTCAAGCCTACAAAGAATACAATGGTTTGCTTCCTTTTCATTTGCCAACATATAATAACTTGCATCTAAAATTTAACAGAAACATGGAAAACCCCATAAGTGCACACACCATGTTAAACATTTATATCTGCAGTAAATATTTAACAATATTTTAATACAGTTAAAAGCTAGATACATTCCTGTTGACTTATTTTGAAAATTTTTCTGTATTTCATGGGCAAAAAATCAATGCCACACTTTTTGCAGGTCTGCTAATATTAGCTCTCAACTCATCTACAACTCAGAAAGTTCTCTGCTACTATCTGTGGTCACAATTATACAAAGTTAAATAGTGTGTTTCTGGGGTCCAGTGCTTTAACACAAGCATGCATGTGTAGAGACATCAGTACACAACCATACCAGTGTGTCTGTACATGGGTGTTCTACTACAAAGCAGCACAAAGCAGTCAATCAACTCAAGAAGTCCGAGAATTGTACAAAGCAAAAATGAAAGGTTAGCCCGTTAAAAATGTTATTGCTCATTCATCTAGTGATATTTTTCAGTAAATAACTCCCATTCCCCAAAATACATGTTCAAAAGAAACAAAACTGCTGCCAGTTTGTTACAAATCACTAAACGCACAAAACCCACAACACAGTTTTACAATTTAATTTAGCTTGCAGTACTTTTCTTGCCTATGTCAGGGTAGGAATAAAAACATTGCTTTTTTATTTTTTCATCTTTCCCCATGTAAGAATAAGCTTCTGCATCACAACAATGAGTAAGGGCTGAATAATATTATCCAAAAGCCATGTGAATAGAAACAAAATAGTCATTGCCAAAACATCACAGCATTTAGTAATTTATAGACTCTATTCAGACATAACCACTAGTAAGACAGCACATGTACAACATTCTTTTTGAATAGCCTTTCAGCGTATTTGAGACCTATTTTACGGGTCTGAACCACCATCCAGAGAAGAGTGATGTACATCAGAATAGAGTAAAATACAACAGACAAACACATGGACTTGAAGGAATAAAGAACATCTAATCACTTCTCAAATAAAGGGAGTGTTGAAATGTTTTCCTGTAATGGTGACATTCCCTCCAAAAGTACTTCTCAGAGAAGATCCATTACCCTCAGGGATGCAGTGCTTTTGAAACATGTGCTACTCTTTTTTAAGAGACCACTTGAAGAAAAAGGAAACTGCTTATCCCCAGCTGGCATAACCAGTAGATTGCATGTGTTTTTCTGGCAGTAAAGACTCCAAGACAAACTTCACCAAGAAGTGTCACTTTCCCTCTTGACCTAACCAATTAATCTTTTCAGTGTGGCCCTGCCTTCAGGGCAAACTGGTAGAATAATACCTTTGCAAATAAGTGGATGTTCTCAAAAAAGAACATACAAAACCCTGTTTCTACAAGCAAGGAAAGAATCAGGCAACAGAGGCTTGTGACCAGTGATCTCCAAAGGCTTCTTCTAGGCTGGTTTTGGTCCAAAACATTTCCTTCTCATTTTTTTCAAGGTGGGAGGAAAGATGGAGACTGCCAGGCCAGCACAGCCCAGCACAGCATCACCCCCTGGAAGCCCATCTGCCCGCACAGCCAGAGCAACCTGTGCCACGCTGCACCATCACTCCTCTTTCCCTCCTGTCTCTCATACCCATCTTCTCTCCTTTCTCCTCCTGGTGCACACACACAAACTTGTCCACACAAGCCAGTAGCCAGGGGTACTGGCTGAATTACCTTCAAAGGTAATTCAGGCTCCTGAACTCCATCTAGATATTTACATGCAAAGAAGCTGTGACTACACCTTGGCTGTTTGTGTTGCTTCTGTTGTCCACAACGAGTTAGATGCACAAACATCTGAAGGCAGGAGCTGACACAACAGCAACAGTTGTAGCATCTCTGTTCAGAGATGAAATGAAGACAAAGAATAATCACTGGTGCTTGACTCTTCCCCATTTTTCTGCTTTTGGGGCAGAGATTCATTTAGTATGAGCACACTCAAAAAAAAGCGGAGTGCATACATAAGAGCAGTGGTGAAAATACTGAAACGAGAACTGTAGGATCATTTCATAAGAATGATACTGTGTTCTACAACTACCTAGTTAATGAGCCACACATAAAAAGTTTATTAGGGTAACCCCCCCTTTATGATTTTTCTCAGTTGCATGTTTGTACATGCTGTACTTCCACATTTACAATCATCCAATAGTCATTACCAGGTGTGTCTTAAGCAGCATATAAAAAAACATGACTAAAGGTCAGGAGAGCAAAAGCAACCACTTTTTTTTTATTTTATCAATACCTTTTAAAAACATTTTTATGTAATATGTGGTCAGAGTTTGACCTAACTTTCACATCCTTGGTTCATTATCAGGTTAGCAATTCTCTCNCACAGCATCACCCCCTGGAAGCCCATCTGCCCGCACAGCCAGAGCAACCTGTGCCACGCTGCACCATCACTCCTCTTTCCCTCCTGTCTCTCATACCCATCTTCTCTCCTTTCTCCTCCTGGTGCACACACACAAACTTGTCCACACAAGCCAGTAGCCAGGGGTACTGGCTGAATTACCTTCAAAGGTAATTCAGGCTCCTGAACTCCATCTAGATATTTACATGCAAAGAAGCTGTGACTACACCTTGGCTGTTTGTGTTGCTTCTGTTGTCCACAACGAGTTAGATGCACAAACATCTGAAGGCAGGAGCTGACACAACAGCAACAGTTGTAGCATCTCTGTTCAGAGATGAAATGAAGACAAAGAATAATCACTGGTGCTTGACTCTTCCCCATTTTTCTGCTTTAGGGGCAAAGCTGCATTTAGTATGAGCACACTCAAAAAAAGCGGACTGCATACATAACAGCAGTGGTGAAAATACTGAAACGAGAACTGTAGGATCATTTCATAAGAATGATACTGTGTTCTACAACTAACTTCCTAGTTAATGAGCCACACATAAAAAGTTTATTAGGGTAACCCCCCCTTTATGATTTTTCTCAGTTGCATGTTTGTACATGCTGTACTTCCACATTTACAATCATCCAATAGTCATTACCAGGTGTGTCTTAAGCAGCATATAAAAAAACATGACTAAAGGTCAGGAGAGCAAAAGCAACCACTTTTTTTTATTTTATCAATACCTTTTAAAAACATTTTTATGTAATATGTGGTCAGAGTTTGACCTAACTTTCACATCCTTGGCTCATTATCAGGTTAGCAATTCTCTCATACATAGCATACACCGGCAGATTAGGTGTGGGGAGTTTGCTATTTTCTGGGCAGAATCACTGATGAGACATTAATCACCCAATAATTTCTCTCCCTGTTATTGGCTGGGCTGCCTCACAGCACTGTCCATTTGTGTCCTTGAACTCAATGTTCACTGAGATTTGTTTCATTTCTGCACCTTATACATATTGCTCAAATAATTTATTTATGTTCCACATTAATATTAGTCAACAGGGTTACCAGCTACGGATATGATTTAATGTTTTAGTATTGCACAGTTCTAGCATATACACGACACCTAGAACAATGCTAATAACATCACTGTCAAAATGAAAGTTGAATGTGGCATCAACTCTGCACATTTTTCCAGTTCCTCTGCCCTCCTACAGATAAAAATTTCTAAATCAGACACACTGCAGAGAGTTTAAAGGCCAAGTCTTTGTCTTTCGAGTCATTAGATGCATTCCTGAAATGACTGTAAAATTAGAGGTTCTATAAAACCAGTTCTATGCTATTGTTTCCAAAGGAGGTATGTAGCGATATAAATTAAACATTAAATGCAAAGCTGTGCTGTGAGGCACCTGAGTCAGAAGCAGAAATGCAGTTAATTAATGAGAATATCTGCCTTGGCATATTCACCTCCCTCGCCAGCAGAAACCATTAATCTTTAAAAGTGTTTGAAAAGGACGCACAAGTCAGCACACAAAGAGCACGTATTAAGGACACTAAATAAATTAAGGACACCTCACGTGTCAGCATGAGTAACCCATTTTATACTTATCACGCCAGTCCACTTCTGCACAGTCCCCTTTCTGCTCCTGTTACAGAGACAACAAAGGATTCCTAGGACAGAGGAACAAGGAGAATCCCAGACTCTAGACCAAACCATTTCAACGTTTTTTAAGAGTACATTAAGACATCTTCGGTTTTGATTAACCTATAAAACATTTTGTCTTCTAGATAGATATGCTTAAATGTCACAAAGGAGGAAAATTATAATTATGAATTGAGTCTTGTTAAGGCAACTTGTCTTGCTTCTGGCAGCAAATTCTTACAGTCTTTTCTTTCCCATAGTCAAAGTGTTTATAGAGAGGAGCCATATCTGTGCTTTGAAGCTAAACAAGGTTTTTTAACAAGACTAATTGTGATTGTAAAAATTAATAGTAAGATGAAGGAATTACAGTATCTAAATGTTCTTACTATTTATCTCCCCAAAGATCTTCAAACACTTCAAAAACCTGGTAGACTGTCACACTTCAAAACATGCTTTGTGAAGAAGCTTACCAGGACAGCTCATGGGTAGCTGGATATTTGAAATGCCTTAGTTCTTTCTCCATACCAAACAATCATTTTGCCAGGTAAAACACTTTCAGTATTAAAAAAAAAAATAAAAATAAAAATAAAAAAACCACAAACCACAAAAAACCCCACAACAAACTCGAGACAAAACCTTTTTCTGAGATCCAAGTCCTTCTGCCTAACTGTGATGGGCTGTGTCTCTTCACCAAAGGGCTAGGCTGCACTTCACACGCTTGGAGTGAAACACAACTGCTCAGTTCTTTTAGTTCATTTCAGGACCCTCACCTGGATTTGGAGAAAACCCCATCTACATTTTTGAGATTGCAGTCAGCAAGTTCTGCACTGCAAAGCCAGCCTCTTTCCTCGAGCTGCCAAACTTGTACAGCTTGATAACCGCATACATTGTCACTTCTTCCTTCTCCACTGCTTTATGAACTTCCAGGTGACTATTTGCAGGGTCTGGCACCACATCCCCTCTGCAAGAGAATGCTTCTTAATCCTGAAAAGCTTCATACATAACCAGCTTTCTTACTAAACTTCTGTCTGAAAAGAGGAACTATACCTCCTGCATCTTCCCCGGGATCACACAACTCCAGCAGCCACATCTCACACAGAAAACTGAGACAGTACTGCTAACCTACAGGTTAGAAATTCAAGGCATGAAGAATGAAGTTGACTGGAGACATCTCTTCTTAACTGCTTTTCAGTAAAGCTTTTCAGTGAAAAAGTTTTGGTTTTGAAAAGTGTCTGATACTCACGATATTTTGTCTGAAATACTTCAAGTTTGTAAGTTTTTCAGAAACTTGAAGGTTTGCATTAAGATATCAAGAAAACCAGACCGTGGTTGACATTTTCTGTTTGAAAATTTCCACAAGGGGAAAAAAAATGCCGAGTGAGCCTTACACAAAGATCAACCAGTGATAAAGGAAAGCTATCTCAGACCTGGAGGGCAGTCATCACACTCTCAGACTTTACGTTAACCATAAGATCATCCCAATGGAACCCTTCAGACATGTTAATTTATATTTAGTTTTTATCCGGGTATAATGCAGTAATATTTGTTACCCTGAAAACTGGAAAGGCATTTCAGAACTAAAAAAAAAAAAAA
>VZTO01002374.1:14778-37643 GCA_013400615.1 Syrrhaptes paradoxus
AAAAAAACACAAAACAAAACAAAAAACCCCCCCACACAAATAATCCAGTAAAGATGCAGGGTCTTATGTACTCTAAATTACATTTAATATGTTTATTCAGATGTATGTGAAAACAATACCTGTTCTCCAGAAATATCTTGTCTCAGATAAGACAATCTAGCTCTCTTTTAGTTTTGTTCTCTCTCCACAGAACACTTCATAAGAGCACAGGTCTCCTTTAGTTAATATTTAAGAAAAAAAGAATCTCTAAAAATTCCAAAGGTATGAAAGCTGATTTCAAGAGCTGAAAGCTCTGTAAGCAGGAACCGATACTCAACAGAAAACACAGCTGCAAAGTTTACATCTCACAGGGCTGTAGAGTGCATCTGCGTTTAAACCATCAGCCAGCAACTGCCCAGAAAAGCAGCTCCAGCTCTTTGAGACCCACATAAAAATATTTTTGGCAAAAGACTGTTCCTGCTTAACTGAGCTGCCTTTCAGTTACCACCTCCCACTGCCCAAACGACATTTCAGTCATAACCACCACAAAACTCGCAGCTCAAAAGGATTTGCCCTCATCAGGGAACAGTAGTTAAGCAAAGCCTTAACCAGCAAGGGCCAGCCCAGGGATGAGCTTTCACCAGCCCAGCTCAGGCAGCTTCACAGTTTGCAGTAACTGCAGGGGAAGGCACTCGCCCCACTCATGTCCACATGCTCCCTCTTCCTTCACATCAGTTCTGTTGTTTCTCAGATCCCTTTTGTGAATTAAATCAATTTGCTAACCTGGCAGCAAAGTAATCCAGAAAAGAGGAAAAACAAACAAACAAACAAACACACCACACACACCCTGGATAGTTTTCTATTGAGCTGCAGAGTTGAATGGCTTCACAAAGCACGGTGTTAGTGCCAGAGCCATGAGAGAGTGGGGCATAGGGATCAACCCGCAGAACAAGGCAAATCCCCTCCACAACAGAAATGCAGCACTGGAGCAGCTCAGTTCCTGAAACAGCAGCCTAAACCTAATCCTACCAGATTTTTTTCCTCTGCAAATAAACACAGAATTACATTCATACTTCACATTTAGCTGGTCAAGACAAACTTTTACTATATGCTGTCAGATCAATACGTCTGGGAAATATACAGGATTTGTAATGATTCAATTTATCAGTTTCAAATTACTCAAAGGTTAATGGCCTTAAATGGTTACATCCCTTTACGAGACTTCCATTGACTTAAGTTAGGATCAAAGTCTGGAACTTTACCATTATACTGTAATTACTTTGTCTTAGATACACACCTACAAACATAAAAATAATACCAGTATCTGACATGGAGAAACACCTCTATGCAAGTAAAGTATTGCTTTCATATGCATTGCTAGTATATTCTTATTTCTTTTGTTATTCTTGCTTCAATCATCATCCCTGGTGGGTTTGACAAAATCAAAACCTAAAGCCATTTGCACTAGACCAGTTATGAACTCAGTTTGATATCCAGTATGGCCACCAAATATTGAATTGGAATATCCTGGTTTTGATGCTAGGTTTACATATTTCAGAAAGGGAAAAACAAAATTCAACTTTCACTTATAGGTGTGTTTGTATTATCAGTAAACACAATACAGTCGTGAAATGTTTCAGAGCAATGAGGTAGGACATAAATGAAACGCAGCACAACCTTTACAAACTGTCACTAACTACAAATGAGAAACTCGCAGATCCTGCAAAACAGTTCCAGTTATTCTTTTCTTAGATCACTGAAAGTGACGGTCACAAGACTGTTACAAAAGTCTCAGAATAAGAGTTTTGATGCACTCTCTAAAGCCAGACAATTTTTTTATTTGACAAAAGCTTTATTAAATATAGGGATTTATTTTTTTTTTTTATAAATCTTTAACTATTCCTTCCCTTTATACTGACAAAAATCACATGTATAGTCATGCTGACAAAAAGAACAGGAAAACTCTTTCTTTTAAAAAGCAGGTCATTCTTTCTTTTCCCTTTGGTTATCTCACTGAAGCCCCCCTGAGCCTACTCTTGACCATTCTCTTGGAAAAAACATTGCTGAGCTCACAGTACACTGATTATCCATACTAGAAAAAAGAGTGAATCATTCAGAGACTCAACTTAATGTATTAAGATCTTTAGTGGCTATTAACTGAAAAGGTTATTTGTTAGTTTATTTATTACTATGGTTGTAATTTAAGGGTCCATCCAACCAAATAATCTATGTATGTATGGCCAATGTTTATAAATAAATACCAGAAGACAATTCCAGCACAATTAACCAGCTGTATCTTCTAATACAACCCAAACCAACAAGTCAGAAAAATGAAAAGCCTATTTCCAGTTTTATTTTGGAGCTGCATGAGCGACTGGTCTTCAATAAATGATTCTTGTCAGACTGTGATAGTATGTAATTCAGCACTGTGTTCCTATAGAGTCCCAAATATGCTTTAAATTTACTGGTTTTTTCCAGATCTAATATCACAATTTTTTCCTTTTAACTTTTTTTTTAAGTTATAACCCAGATCAGGTAAGTCTGGTCGAATGTACATACCCAGTATGAAAAGTGACTGGAATGAAGAACTTGTGGAATACTAGAAATGTTTCTCCCCTCCCTTAAGTGTACCAGAAAAGTGCTTCTGGAAGGTGAAAAGATGCTATTTTAGACTTGTCCAGGTGTGGGCTCAGGAGAACTAGGGGCTGGTTTAAAGTCAGGGCTGGTTTCCCTTCTTGAGCTCCTAGGACATTTGTTAAGCACGTGTATGTGGATATGTTTAGGGCAAAGAGATTGTGCTTGCTGTCATATGAATACTGCAGCAAATTATTGGCATAATACTTCAAATGGATCATGAAAACAGCTATATTTAGTCTGCAGCTCTAAATGCTACATACTTCCCTCACCATAGTAACACATCTTTGAAAGGAAGAAAGGAGAGGAAGGATCTTGAATTCTTGCACTGCAGAGACTAAGAAAGAGCAGGAGGAAGGAAAGGGATCACTTCACATGCTTATGAACTTCAGATAGCAATTAAAAAAGAAACACCATAATTGCATTTATTCTGTTTACTGCTTTGCCAATACAATGTTACAAGCTTCTAGACGCCTGTTATTGAAAGAGTCAATATTCAAAGAAAAAAGAAAATACCTAATTTTTTTCTAACCTAAATCAAGTAGGTGAGTTATGGAACTCCAGGGTATCCCAACAGCAGCAGCTAAGGAAGGTTTAATTTTCAGTATACTACCCTTCACAGAGAGCAGTTTAGTTATGCTGCGAATGGAAGCAGGAAAGAAAACACTTCACTCTATCATGGCTACTTAGTGATAGACAACTGGCAGGATATCTGGTACTAGAACAGACAGATTTTGTTCAGCAGAGTGAAGGTATAATAATGAACAATATTTCCTTCACAACTGCCAGAATAAAAGTTTCTGTCAGAACAAAAAGATAATCACGTTAGTGGCCTTTCAGTGCTGTGATCAGCAAGCATAATTTACATTCTGCTGGCTTTCGTCGGCAGATTTCATTTACAGACAGTCAAGGCACAGGAAAGAGAATTTTGCAACCCAGGCTCAAAGTTAACATTTACGCTGCATCATTAGCAGCCCGGCCGGGACCAAGTCAGCGCCTGGCACCTGCCTACAGTGGCTCTGCCTCTCCACAGAGCCACGGCACCGGCAGCCCGCAGGTCAGTGCACGAGTCCTTGTCTGAAGGCAACAGCAGCCAACCCCTTCTGCCCTCCTAGGAGCCAGTGGCAATGCTACCAGCCAAGGACACTGATATTTGCTCTCCTCAGAAGGACCTGGAGGATACACGGGGGTGCTCAGGCTGCAGTAAGACCGGGTTCACAGCTGTGCCCGCTTGTGCACCAGTGCTTATCCCGAGCCTGTGTGTGAGCATGGGCTTACAGACACATCATCACATGGATGCTAAGAGAGATCAGACAGTTCAGCTACAGACACCTCCTGTATAGTCATCTGACATTTAGAGATTAAACCCATACCGAGTGACTTTAAACTTGTCTTTGAAATGCAGTATTGATCTAGTTTATAGCTTTCATTTAATAGTATTGCTTTAAAAGAATATAAAAGTCAATTGCTTTATTCTTTCACAGGCTTCATGATTTCAATAAGTCCAGACTGGCTATGTAAAATTAAAACAAAACAAACAAACACAAAACAAACCTCAGAGAACACACATCTACTAACTATCACTTTGGAGGAATGTGGTGGAGCTGGCCATTCACATTTGGCACTAGATCCACACTCTCAACACAAAGCAGCATGACTCCATATGGCCCAAGAGGGGATCAGAGTGTCTCACAGTACTGTATGCTGTTATTATAGGATAGACTATGGGTATATAAGGAATTGGATCACGACTGCATTACACACCCACTCCCGGTGATTCTTTGTTTACCTGTAGATTATCAGCAATTACCATCTCAAATTCTTTCCAATATGTGTGTAGATCCCTCATGGCCTTATCTGTACAGTCCACATCTCTAATATTTATTGTGGTGCCAAGTAGAAGAGTCAAACATAAAAGAATAAGCTTGCATTTATGCTGGGGGGGAAATAAGCAGCTCATCTAGAAAGACTGTCACTTCTGTGAACACGTCTAGCAGGAAAACCCTACCTTTCACAGGCTGTAGAATCTGTATTAGTGTAAAATGGATGTGAAATCAAACAAAATTTTAGCATAAGGTCACAGCAATGTATCAGATATCACTAAGTTTTGACCCAAGAGGTAGAATTTATCCAAAATCCACATTTGCCTTATTACATACACATATCAAATAGTGCTTACAAAATGCAAGTGGTCCCATTGAAACTGAAGTCCAGAAAACACAGTAAGAAGCAAATTACCTCCCATGCAAATACAGACGTCCTCCATTGTTTTTCATTTAAGCACCTCCATATTCCCAGTCCTTGTTATTAGATATACATTTTCCTATAACATTATTATTCATATTAAAAAGCAAGTAGATTATTCACATCAGTAACCTGTTCCTGGGCCTATCCCCCAAACTACATAAGATACTCATTTCAGATTTGGACTGTTAGATGGTGGGGAAATAATGAGCCTTCCTGGAAAAGGAGCGAGTTTAAATAGGTACACAGAAATACTGCACAGAAAATTTGTCCTACACAGTCACCGAAGGGCAGGGGCAGGTGTAGCCCCAGTCTATCCCCACAGCAGTAACCGTACAGCCCTGGATGAACACCTCTGGAAGGAGGAGTTGAGTAATTCAAATGTTATTTCCTGGGGTACAAACATAACAAAATTATCACTGATTTAAACAATAATTGGATCCTTACAGTTTTGTGAAGGGAAGGAAAGGCAGGAGGCGACCAGAAAATTAAAATATTGTTGTGCAGGACTAATGAGGCAATAAAAATAATGTTTTAGATCAGCACAGCTGGCATGGAAAATCTCACCGAGTGTCTGTTTCTGATATCTGAACCAACTAATAGATTTTGCAGGTGCATTATTCAAAAAAAAAAAATCAAAGGAGAAGCAGATTCTCCACCCTGGCATTCCTGGTTCCACATAGTGTCTGACAGATTATGTAGAATTACAGGTCCTTCACCTTCTACTATCAAGTTTGATGATAGAGTTTTAAATGTATGTGACTGATGAGATGGGTTACAGCCAGGGCACAAGCTCTGCTCTACCCAGGGTTTGCACCCTCTCTCATCCGCGCCTCTCCACTGGGTGCCAACGGCATGCTCCTCTGCTTTCTGTGCCCTGAACTGCCCCTCAGATAAACCCCCTTCTTCTGCCTCTCTTCCCCATGCTGACGGGATCCAGTGTTTCACTCGTACAAAGAAAAAGCCGTGAGAGCAGCCAAGGAAATTGGTCTGGCGGGTTCACTAATTATCTAGAAAAAGTTTTAAAGACTGAAAAGACTGAAAGTTAAGAAGAAGGACTTATCTGTTTCAATGACTTGAAGTCAGATCAGGAATTTTGCAGGTTATGTGCTGGATCAGCTTGGGCAGAGGGGTCACTTAAGTTTACCCCTCAACAACATGGGATCATGATGCTAAATTCAAATTTGTACACAGTGCTCCAAAATCTCAGAACCACCAAAGAGGTGGCAAAGTGCAAGTATTCTAGTATTAGACCGATTTAAAACCCAGCAATGCAAAGTGCTGACAGGCAATTTCAAATGCTTCCAATTGTACAGGCTCTATAGCAGCTGTTGAAAAGTGTAAATAAATGCATGCAGCTAAATTTTATCAGCTGAGGTAGGGGTAAGTGCTGTCACTGAGATAATATGGTGAGAGAACAAGAATGCTAAAAAACACATCAACTAGTAAAGGCCAAATGTAGAATGGATTTTTTTCCCCACATCTGGGAAGTGATTTTGCCAGTTTTTAAAACATTTTAAATAACGTGAGGAGGTTTGGTGCTTGCAGAGAATCAGAATTTTGAAGACCGAGAAAATATTTCCTTTTCTCAAAGGACAAACCTGCACAGGGGTGAAGGAAAGTCCTTTAATAGAAATCTGGGGAGTTGTTCTGTGATGATCTCAGGAGAGCCTAAGGCCGTTCCATTTCAGTACACAGGCATGTTGGGTCATATGTCTTACCTGTTTCTGAAATGGTACCTGCTCCTGCTTAACCTCTAATTGTAAGTTTCAGTGAGAGTCTTTACAAACTACATTGCAACTGGCTTGATATATGCACTGTGAGATTTTAAGTGGTTCAGGAGCTCTGATACATGTGCCTTTTTCTTATCTTTGTGAACTTTCTCTTCCTTGATGCCCCTACCTGAATTAAAGCAGGACCCATCCTTCAGAAATTGTTTCCTTCTGTGAGGTACTGCAGCCAGGAGAAACATGGTTTGGAGGAATTTAAGTAATAAAAGAAATAAAACTACACAAGTTACCAGAGCAAAGTAAACCCAGGGTCCTCCTGCATGATGATGAGAGGAAGGAATCTGCCTCCTTAAAACTGGACATCCAGTTGCTGACCATTTCCCTGAAAGCTGGGTATCACTTTGCCCATAGCTCCAGTTCACCATGCATCACTGTCATCTCAACAAGGCAATGTAAGAGCACATAATTTGATGCAAGACTTCTGCAACCTAGTTCAAAAGGACAAAGGTTTGCAGGGCTTCTCCACCTGACAGCCTCCCACTCGCAGACACCAGGAGCTTTGAAAATGAAGCAGCTCAGTGTTCAGCTAGAACAAGCTAAACCCCCAGCATTTCATTTATTACTCAAGGGAACAAAGTTCTGGGTTTCACCCCAAAAAAGCAAATTTTCATCAACGTGGTATCAGAGTAGTATCTTGTGATTACAACTGTTGAACGCTAGATGCTCTTGCAATGTATAGAAAAGTAATGCAATAAAATCAGAGTCTGCAAAACCTTGGCTGTCAGCTCTTTGAGCTCCTGAGACTGAAAGACTTTATTGGGACAAGGGATGTTTCAAAACACCCTTGTGTACCTACATATTAAATTCTAATTTGAGGTTTCAAGTAACACTTGCATTTGGCTTGACACTTGTTTCTTACACATGTTCCTCAAATGGAGGACTGCCAATATACCAGTTACAAACAAATGGTTCTGCTCGGGAACAATGGGTCTGGTCTGACACTGACCAACTTCACGCACTCCCAGGTATCTGCACCACACTCACAAGTTCATACATGCTCATCCCTTTCTGTGGTTTCCCTGTCTTCAGCATTGAAACAAAAGCTAACCATGGCACACCGGCTCCACTAGAAGGTAGCGCCCCACAGGTGATGACACACTGACAGTAATTAGAAGGGGGTTGGTAATGTTTTGAAGGCCAGCTGACTTTCCCCGAGTCCCTTACAGTAACATCATTGAAAGCAAAAAGAGTTCAAGGCATTCATTTCACTCTTCAGAAAAAAACAAATACTGCAGCCTACTAACTGAGCAGACTATTAACTGAGAATTACCAGAAGAGCTATTTAAATTCACAAATATATGTGTGTGTACTTACCTATACAGAGGTACGTACATATACACACACACATAAATTGCCCTTTCATACAACAAAGGAAGGACTGAGACAGAAAGTTTGTGACCAAGGACAGCAGCTGGCAAGCGCACAAAAGGGATAACAAGCAGCATTCATTTCCCCAGTCTCCTGTCCTGCAGGCACCTATGGAAGGTGGAGAATTAAAGTGTTTACTAAATTCAAAATAAAGGCCTAGAGAAAGGGTGTTGACTAGAAAAAAACAAAGGAGTTAGGGAAAAAAAAAATAGTTTGGACTGGAATAAGAGAGTGATAATGAGAAAAAGAGAGAGTTCAATATCCAAGTGGAAGTGAAAAGTGGAGCAGGACTAATATAATTAATTACACAGAAGTACAGGGTAGCTTGAAAGCAAGAGGTTACCTTTAAAGGAGAAAGAAAACACAGAGTGTTTTCCAAACATTGCTTCCAATGCTAAGGTGTTAACCACCAACGCCAGTGAGTGAAGTACCCCATGGTTTCCAAATAGAGCAAATAAACAAAGCACCTCTAGAGTTAAATTATGGCAAAGAATACATACAAAAATCATAAGTCAATGATGCTCTGTGTACAGCTGATGAAGCAATGGGTGTTCTCATTCATGCATACACAAGAAAATCCAAATATACAAAAAAAAAAAAATACCACACACCACCACCACAGATTTAGGAGCTAAGTTTGGTTTTAACCTTTCCAAATGTTTTGGGCAAAAGGCAAAATAGCACAAAACAAAACCAAGCTAAAAGGCCATTCCCAGGAAAACCATCAGCCTAGCAGTTAAGAGACATGCTCAGTTTGTGGTAGACAATTTTAAATTCCCAGTCTGCAGGACAAGTCCTGACCTGCCAGCAAGCCATACTCTCACCTTTTGACTATAGACTTTTCACTCTCTCTCTTTCCTACCCCAAAGTCCAAACAACACTTTGTCAGATTTTATTCCTTTCAAGGAAATACTTGTCTTTCACAAATTAACATGTCAAAACCAACACAAATTTAACCAGAGAATTTTTAACAAGCTCTTTCTCTTACGATGAAATAACCACCCTGACAAAGATGAGGGAGATGTTAAGAGACTCAGAAAACAGCTAGTAGTCCAACTTTTATTAACTCTGGTTAATTACACATCTTCCCTTTGAAAATCTCACCTTTGGGGCATACTGCTTTTACTTTTATTTCCTTACTGTTTTTCTCACTTGTCTAGACGTTTTTGTGTCTCCCTTTTTTTTAAATTGCCCTTTTCAACTTTCATTAATATTCTCACATCTCCTTTCTTTACTCTTCTCACTATCATTGCCAATTTTTATTTTCACATTGCGTGTTCTCTAGTTGTTTGCTGTATTTTCTACCTTCCCCCAGCTCTACATTTCTCTCCTGTTTATTTCCCTCACTAGCTTCAATTTGGAGAACTGGGACAGATCACCTATTCCACATTATCTTTCAAGGAGCCAGAGCAGTTTTATTGAGGAATAAGTAGCTTTTTATTTCTTACACTTTTGAGAAAAAAGCAGATGTATGAGTAAATGGAAATATAGTGTAACCTCCAACTAATGTACACAGCCCATATCTTTGATTACAGGGCTAAATATTTGTTTTCTTTCTTGCTTTGTGTCTCTAAGTCATTGCCATTTATTTTCTGATTAAAAAATGTTGCTTTGGGTTGTGATATTGTTAAGGTCAATCTACAAACTAGAGGACATTAGAAATACTTCACTTACCTTTTATGGCAGCTTTTTTTACCTTTAAATATCAAAGTGGAAACCAAACTAGGTTATTATATGTATGCAGTTCAGAATAATCAGCATTTTCAAACACTGGTGGCCATTTCTGGGCAGACAAATCTGCTCTGAGACATGGGGTGCCTAGTCTGAAGCTAAAGTCCTTCTATGTACAACTAAAGGAGGAGCCTCAGTTACAGCACATCTCAAAATGGGGCGTAGCCCATATAGGACATAAACACGTCACTGCTGTGGAAACGACGAGCTGGCTGTGATGACCCTCCACAGGGAAGCCCGAGGGCAGCAGTGCATAGATGCAGAAAGTATCGCACTCAATGAACACACCAACCCTTTCAGTTTCCCAATAGATTTGAGATTCCTGCATCACCTCTGTAGCAAGGTCTCTGCCTATCTTTCTGATATTTTAAAATCTTGGCTTGCCTGTTTCCAGAGGCTTGGGCAGGAATTGTCTAATTTGTTCCAAGCTGGTGCCTGACCAAAAAAGGAGAGGCCAGCCCTCTACCCTACACTAGGGAAAGGAACTAAGAGTGGGATTCTTGCAGAAGCTGAGCAATATCTGGCCCTCAATATGGAAGGCTCTGGAAAGCAAAGTGAGACACATTTCCTCTCCTGGGTCTCCATTGATACTAAAAATGCAAATAAAGGGAAAAGATCAGCTCATTTACCACTTGCCATTACATAATTAGTCTGTCTAAAGGCCAGCAGAAGGTGCATTAGGTTTCCAAATACTTTAGAACCCACTGCTCTGCCACCAATTAAGCTAACCCCAGCAAATTTCCCGTTTTTCTTCCTGGGAGCTCTGCAGTGTCAGAGCTTCACAGGAGATGCACTTAATCCCTTCACCATAATGATGGAATTTATTGTATTACCTGTGACTTGCTGCTCTATCTATGCCCCGTGGTTTTTGCTCTGGTACTGAGAGAGAGACTAATGTTTATACTGGAGCAGTTGAAAAGAAACCCCCGAATAAATGCTGTCAGATACTAAGAGATTTCTGATTTCTAACATTTAGTAATAAACCATTACAGATTAAGTACAGTAAGAAAAGGACACTAGTCAATGTCTTTTCTCTGGAAAAGCCCTGGGACCTTTTTTCAATGAGATTATTTCTATTCTTATCATTGCCTGCTGTATAGAGCAGGTCCTTTCCATAAAGTTTTGATAGCTGCATAACTGCTGATAATTTCTACTGTATTATTCCATTTCCCTCTTCTTACATCTTTAGTAGCTTACACAGATAAATTTGTATATTGAAGTTGTCTCCTTTTTTGCCTTCATACTGAGTATATATAGGGCAGAAAACCTTTTCAGTGGCTACATGTCAGAAGGTGCAATAAATTATGAGTAATGCAAACGTGCAGATTATTCTTTCTGGAACAAAAGAAATTTGCAGAATAACATCCCAAACCACAGTTTTTAAATGGTGTGTTGAGAAGAATCTTCATGGCAACAAATCACAGACCACAGCTAGTACTTTATCTTTAGTTTAAATGAGAGCACCAAGAACAAACACCTTATTCAAACAGACAAAAAGAATTTCCTGTATGATGCAGTCCTGACGCTTTAAAACAAGAACATATCAGAATTCCAACTGTACACTCTAGCAGCTTCATTTCTGACTTGCAATTTTCACTCCAGCAATCTGCTTTAGAGTTAATAATTATGCTGCACAATGCAGCTCTTCTGTTGTTGTTTTGTTACATGCTCTTGCTCTGCAGGATAACATAGGATCAGCAAAGCTTATCCATTGATGTCTATGATGACAGATCACTAACTATGATAGATTTTTACTGATGTGTCAGTAAGTGCATGACACTGTGGTCATGAGGTAGCAACTGCCAAAAGAAGCTGCTCTGAATGTCATATGGAGAAGATATATCATAGTTTCACTTTTGTCACTGACAGCTAATTCTGCTGGTGTACATTTTACATAAAGAAATTTGTCTTTGCCCTGTATAAGGTCAGATGATAATCGAGAGAACTGCTTTGTTTGTTTTTAAATTGTGAACAACATATTTTAAGGAAGTGAGCAGAAACTTCATTTTTTTCCCTAAAATTATAGCAATTAACAAAAAATACAGATTTATAACATAATTCGGTATTGTTTATGAAGAGAGTAAAGAGTGGACCACTACAGCAAGAAAAGACTGGAACTGAATTTTTGTAAATGGACTAATTTGCACATTTAATACACCAAAATACCACAATGTTCTTTGGTTTATTATAAATAAAACAGCAGAGTGGCTAGAGACACATTGCAATGTCTTTTTATTCTTTAGAATCAAAAAATAACATGACAGATAAAACACATGCTGGGCAACAACAAAGATTTCCCTCAGCCATCAAAAACTGCACCAGCTGTCTCTTTAGTCCAATTTTACATGTAGCTTCCATGCCATCCTAAAACTACCAGGCAACAGTCCAACATACGCCAGGCTAGAACTGATTTACCTCTCGGGTTATTTAGCTCATACCATTTGCACAAAGAGGCGACAGACACATTTCTCCACAATACACTGAAGAACAAGCTCACAGAGGGCAGCATTTCCTGAAACTCCAGAAATCACATCGTTATGTCTCTCAAAGTCTTTGCACGGTATGTTGAGGAGCAGAGAAGGTGGAGCAGTACCAATGGGCAGCGCTGCTTTCACCGCACCTGCTTGCCTGCCTCTGCTCACCGTCAGTGCGCTGGCACTCTGACATCACCCCTCTTCTGAAGATAAGGTGATGCTGAAGGAGGGCGCCGAGGTTACTGCCTTCTTTTAGATATGCTCCAGAACCTCTGTATAGCAAGGGTGTAAATACAGTGGCAATTAACAGCTAATTTGGAGCCTTGATACAAGCTTGATTTCTAAAAAACTGTCTTCTGTGCTAATACAATTTATCTCAGCTTACAACAGAGAAAAAACGTCCCTCAACGAACTGCAGATGACAGCTATTTTATCTATTCATACGAAGGGTGTAGGTGGTACCATTAATGTGCTGGGAGATTAAATGCAGCAGCTTCAAGCAGGGACCAACAGGACCTTCCAGTGCATTTTTAAATCATTTGTTATGCCTTTCAGGAAAGAGTCATCTTGATAAAGATTATTGCTGCACCAATACAGGAGATTTAGTCACATTAAGGCCGTTAAAACTAATGCAGCTAAGTGGCCTGTACTGCTTTAGAAAGCTCCATCAGTAGCAAATTAGCCCTTGCCCTCTTGGGGCATGTGCAGCCTTTTCAAAACTCTGCCCTCTCTCAGGAAGCTCAGCTGTTCTGTGAAGAGTCCCACTTCTCACTACAGCTGCTAAGTGTTGAATTCAAAGAGTAAATACAGTTTTCAGAGGCTTTAATTAAAAAGATTTCTGAAGTGTGAGGATGCACTTGAAACCTGGCAAGCAAGATTTTAATCTCCTCACCTACAGTAATCACTTCTCAGCACGGGTGCTAATGAAGGCAGCAAGGAGGGGAGAGATACTGATGAACCAATAAAAACCAAGGGGGGAAAAAAAAGACAGAATACATTCTCTTAAACAAGATCCACCTAAAGATTACCATGAGCAAGTAACCAAAAGGTTCCTATGGTCATTTTGATATGCCCCAAAGATGTTCACAACATATTATTTAGGAGAAAATTTACAAATTTATTACTGTTTAAGACACCCATTTCTTAATGGAAGTGTTCATACTCATCAGTGATGGCAATGCTATATGGTGATATATTAATGGCTATTTATTAAATATTTAATCACTGTTATATACTAAATATTAAATAAACAGCTGACAATTTAGGTCAGTGCTCACACTGTTTCAATGGATAATAGGTTTCAGTGACACATTCTGGTTCAAGCAAGAGGGAATTACATTGGTATTTCATATGCATCTTCTTTCCTTTCCATTTTCAGCTCTGCAACCCTTTCTATAACACCAGATGATGCTGGGCAGAGAGTAATATAGGCAACTGATTTGCATCTTTACACCTCTGTTCACTGAGATAATGTTCTCCTAATGCGAGGTGTTTTGTGTTCCTTTAGATTGTAAAGTAAGACTCAGAATTGTAACAAAAACTTAAGAAGTTTGGTTCACAAAGTTCATTTATCAACATCTTTAACCTGCAATGAAAAGCTAAGCTGATAAAGCATTTTTGTCAAAATTGACAGATCACTCGCTGGAACTTAGAGTTTTGTCAGGAGACCAGCCTTTCTCGGAAGAAAACACGCTACCAGCAGTTTTCAGAGNTTTGCCCTGTATAAGTTCAGATGATAATCGAGAGAACTGCTTGGTTTTTAAATTGTGAACAACATATTTTAAGGAAGTGAGCAGAAACTTCATTTTTTTCCCTAAAATTATAGCAATTAACAAAAAATACAGATTTATAACATAATTTGGTATTGTTTATGAAGAGAGTAAAGAGTGGACCACTACAGCAAGAAAAGACTGGAACTGAATTTTTGTAAATGGACTAATTTGCACATTTAATACACCAAAATACCACAATGTTCTTTGGTTTATTATAAATAAAACAGCAGAGTGGCTAGAGACACATTGCAACGTCTTTTTATTCTTTAGAATCAAAAAATAACATGACAGATAAAACACATGCTGGGCAACAACAAAGATTTCCCTCAGCCATCAAAAACTGCACCAGCTGTCTCTTTAGTCCAATTTTACATGTAGCTTCCATGCTATCCTAAAACTACCAGGCAACAGTCCCACATACGCCAGGCTAGAACTGATTTACCTCTCAGGTTATTTAGCTCATACCATTTGCACAAAGAGGCGACAGACACATTTCTCCACAATACACTGAAGAACAGCTCACAGAGGGCAGCATTTCCTGAAACTCCAGAAATCACATCGTTATGTCTCTCAAAGTTTTTGCACGGTATGTTGAGGAGCAGAGAAGGTGGAGCAGTACCAATGGGCAGCGCTGCTTTCACCGCACCTGCTTGCCTGCCTCTGCTCACCGTCAGTGCGCTGGCACTCTGACATCACCCCTCTTCTGAAGATAAGGTAATGCTGAAGGAGGGCGCAGAGATTACTGCCTTCTTTTTATCTAAAAAGAATGCTCCAGAACCTCTGTATAGCAAGGGTGTAAATACAGTGGCAATTAACAGCTAATTTGGAGCCTTGATACAAGCTTGATTTCTAAAAAACTGTCTTCTGTGCTAATACAATTTATCTCAGCTTACAACAGAGAAAAAACGTCCCTCAATGAACTGCAGATGACAGCTATTTTATCTATTCATACGAAGGGTGTAGTTGGTACCATTAATGTGCTGGGAGATTAAATGCAGCAGCTTCAAGCAGGGACCAACAGGACCTTCCAGTGCATTTTTAAATCATTTGTTACGCCTTTCAGGAAAGGGTCATCTTGATAAAGATTACTGATTATTGCTGCACCAATACAGGAGATTTAGTCACATTAAGGCCGTTAAAACTAATGCAGCCAAGTGGCCTGTACTGCTTTAGAAAGCTCCATCAGTAGCAAATTAGCCCTTGCCCTCTTGGGGCATGTGCAGCCTTTTCAAAACTCTGCCCTCTCTCAGGAAGCTCAGCTGTTCTGTGAAGAGTCCCACTTCTCACTACAGCTGCTAAGTGTTGAATTCAAAGAGTAAATACAGTTTTCAGAGGCTTTAATTAAAAAGATTTCTGAAGTGTGAGGATGCACTTGAAACCTGGCAAGCAAGATTTTAATCTCCTCACCTACAGTAATCACTTCACAGCACAGGTGCTAATGAAGGCAGCAAGGAGGGGAGAGATACTGATGAACCAATAAAAACCAAGGGGGAAAAAAAGACAGAATACATTCTCTTAAACAAGATCCACCTAAAGATTACCATGAGCAAGTAACCAAAAGGTTCCTATGGTCATTTCGATATGCCCCAAAGATGTTCACGACATATTATTTAGGAGAAAATTTACAAATTTATTACTGTTTAAGACACCCATTTCTTAATGGAAGTGTTCATACTCATCAGTGATGGTAATGCTATATGGTGATATATTAATGGCTATTTATTAAATATTTAATCACTGTTATATACTAAATATTAAATAAACAGCTGACAATTTAGGTCAGTGCTCACACTGTTTCAATGGATAATAGGTTTCAGTGACACATTCTGGTTCAAGCAAGAGGGAATTACATTGGTATTTCATATGCATCTTCTTTCCTTTCCATTTTCAGCTCTGCAAGACTTTCTATAACACCAGATGATGCTGGGCAGAGAGTAATATAGGCAACTGATTTGCATCTTTACACCTCTGTTCACTGAGATAATGTTCTCCTAATGCGAGGTGTTTTGTGTTCCTTTAGATTGTAAAGTAAGACTCAGAATTGTAACAAAAACTTAAGAAGTTTGGTTCACAAAGTTCATTTATCAACATCTTTAACCTGCAATGAAAAGCTAAGCTGATAAAGCACTTTTGTCAAAATTGACAGATCACTCGCTGGAACTTAGAGTTTTGTCAGGAGACCAGCCTTTCTCGGAAGAAAACACGCTACCAGCAGTTTTCAGAGAGTCTCTCTCTCTCCCTTAACCTAGTTTTTCATTTAGATATTTAAAAGCTGCCAACCTTATCCTGGGTGGTGAAACAGGAAAACTGCAATCACAAAGTACTTTGTAGAATCAGAAACCACTTCCTGCCCAGCTCCTCTGATGTATTTTGAATAGAGAAAAAAGAAAAAAAAAAAAAAAGCACAAAAAGCTGAAAAGAGCCATTATCACACAGATCCCATCTGCAGCAGGGAGAGAGAGTTAAGTAGGGGTGCAGATACATCCACATTTGTTACTCACATCAGGACTGCACTACAGAAGCCAATCTACCAGTTATACCCATTTCCTGTATTTTCTTTTGCATTGCAAAACCATCTCAAGAATTAGACATGTTTCTGAGAAAATCAGCTGGAAGGTGCTCTCCAGGAAGGGCACCCAATATGCTCCATCGTCTACTAGATGTTCAGCCTAAGGGACCAGGCCAGAGCTACCCAACAGCAAGCCATAAAAGACAGGCACTGTGTGGACATCTGTTCCTCACAATCAACTGGTTTGCTGTACAGATTCACCAAGCTAACTGCTAATGTGAGCATAGATGAGACATAACCTAAACGGTAGGACTTTTCCCCTGAAAATAGCCTGTAACAGGAATGCTGGCAACTGTACAGCCCCTAAATACCTTTAGAAGCATTTTAAACAGGGAATCAGGTCTGGGGACCTCCATCTAAAGAATGATGCTGATTGTTATCCAAAGTCAAAAATCCCTATATGCTTATGAAGCAGCACTAATATGCTGACCAAATCCTCATGATCAAAGTAAATTTAACTTCTGTTATTAGATTTGAACTCAAAGACATAACACAAACACAGAAACCTAGAGATGTATCCCTAACATTTCTTCTAGTTAACAACCTACCCTCATTTATACAGTCCTTTAAATTGCTTTCATGCCCTTATTCAATTAAATCATAGTAAAGAGAAGTAAGAAAAAACTGCTAGTACAGACAGTGTGCCTCTTCCCTCCTCTTGACACATTATTCTGATGGAAATACTCCTACTAGCATGGGGTGCATCTGTTATAAAAAAAAAAAACCACCACACACACCACACTGCAGCTGCTCTGTTTTAAATCAGTAAGATTTTCATACATGGTATTTGTGATTCAATAAATAAAATTCTAATCTTGCAATTTATCATATCTTATCTGTCACACACATGTATTTGTCTAGTTTTATAAATACGTGTATTTAAATATATGTTTATTTGCAATAATCTCATACATCAGTGCTAAAAATCACTATCTTTCAGAAAACCCAAAGCCTAAGAAAAACTAAGGGTATATTTACAAGGAACATCACAAGCAGATATAGGCGTGTTCTCCTGCTGCTCCATACTGGAGGCACACCAGTCAGCCTGGCGCAGAAGCTGTCAGCACAGTGCTGTAATCAAACTAGCCACCCCTGGGAAGGGCTGATAACCTCCAGGAGTAAGGACCTAACGCTTCAGGGCATAACACTTGTGCACTGAGGTAGGCAGAAGACTTCCAGGCTTAGGGCAGTCCATTCCTGTCCTCATCTGGACATCTTGCATATATTCTAAAGCAACAACTTACGAAGTTATCAAAAGCAACAAGTTTCAGTCTCCCATGTGCTGTAAGTGTACGTACAGGAGAAGTTCAGTGCACTGAACAGGGAAAATACTGAGTAACACCCAGAAAACATCACAAATCTTGTTCAGTTGCAAAAGATGTACCTTTCTATAATTATATGTAATAAAAACTACATCAGACAGAGCTGACTAACACACTTTCTGAGATTCACAGCCACATTCCTGAAAAAAGGCTTTGAAAAAAAAAAAATCAGCTATAAATTTTAAATAAACTAAATCCTGTTAGGGTGAAGATTTGGTAACTTGAATCTCCCACTTACTCGCAGAGCATAGAAAATTAATAACATACATTCCCCTCACTACTTTGCCAATGTATTTTCTTCTGTGCTGGAGAAACATCTCTAGGAAATGAAAAGAAAGTTACATGACCCTCAGGCTGTTAATTTGAGGTTTCAAAAGAATGAAGCAAATAAAAAAATTAAGCTATCACACACTTTGTTTTCCTTATTTTATCCCCTCTCATTTCCATTATGAACCAACACCGAGCTGTTCCAGCACTTATTAAATGTCAGACCAAATTCAGACAAACTTGATCTCATAAATTTTAAGCAATGCTTTCATTTACAGTCTAAGGCAGCTGACATGTTGCTGTAAGGAGGTCTGGATATGCGAGACATAGGGAAGGGTTTGTGATTGCTGTGCTACCTTCCTGGGGAAAATTCTGTAATGAAATCCATGTCTAAGCTTCCTTTTGCTTCATTGAACATGTTTAGAACTTGGGAATCTGAGGAGACAAAACCATTTATTAATGAAGTCACATCCATGGAAGAACTCGTTATTTTCTCTACATTTTAGCTGGAACACTGTTCTTCAGAATTCTTCCTTTAAGGATCGTTAAAAAAAATTCTGTACTCTATACCAAGTAATTTGCTCTCAATGTGAATGTCTATGGAAACAACTGACACCAGGGACATGCATGAACTATTTCCTCCTGGCCTGTAGTGCAAAAAGGACTGTGGAGCACAGACCTTGGGACCGGGGATTTTGTTTAAAAGTTGCTTCAAATTCCATAAGTAAAATGTTAATCCTAAAGAAAACTAGCTTCGAGGCTTTAGTGTCCTATATTGTTTGGAAGCAGTTAGAACATCTATGAAACGTAGAATTGCCATCAGCCACAGAAGCAATTCAAAGATCCTTTCAAAGGTATACACACTAAGGAGTCGGTTTTGCTCCAGACACTGTACTCCAGGTGAAGCTGTACTGTCTCAAGCAGTATTGACAGTAATAGCTTCACATCCTGCAACTGAGGCAGTGCTGGTACATTAACTACCTGATAATTTTTATAAGGTCAAGCAGCCTCATTAAGTAACCATCAAGTTAAGAAGTGCCTTTCATGAAGTACAAAATGAGCTGTCATTTTTTTTCCCCTACATTTGGCAATAATAATCTTCATTTCCAACTAAGAAAGGCATCCAATTATATTTGGATCTGGCCTTTATGAGCAGTGTGATGAAAAACTATTTTAAAAAAACCTTCTATATTCTATGAAGATTAAAGGCTCTTTGTGATGGGTTTGCCCAGGTTAACATAGGAATAATGGCCATGGTGTTCCATGTTCAAAGAAAAAAGAAGCAATTATGCTTAATTTGCTTGATGAGTAATGCTTACCTAAATTAAAGGTGTGATCTGAAGTTCAGCTCACTCAATCTGTCCCAATTTGCGTGTCAATTACTTGTTCTGTGAACAGATAGCACCAGGTTTCGACCTTTATAAATTAGGGCAGCAGTACAATGGTTCCTTAGATTATTGCCTGCTGAACAGTGTCTTGGCATCATACACAGATGCAGGTAGAGAAAACTGTTAAATACACACAATTTCATGAGCGCTAAGGTGTAAACAGAAGACAGGCCTGATTCACCAGTGTCTGCATCTTGTTTTAGGGAGAGTAAACAAAGCAGCACTTTGGGAGGCCTCTCAAGTGCCTGAAGATCTTAACAGAAAACTGGAGCTGAGGGATGCTGGCACTTCGGGGAGGACACCAGGTGCTTTAGGTGTGCATCTCCGAGACAAACCGTGGCCTTAGAAAGTAATTTCTTACAGTGGTGTTTCACCATTTGCAGATTTATTTTTTTAAAGTAAATAAAGCTCTCTCATTTGCTTCTTTGGTTTTCAACTCTGAAATTATTCAAATAAACTTTCTGGCACATTTGCATAAGAAAATGAACTTCACTGGTGTCACAGATATTTCAAAATTGTTGTCAAGAGTTTCTCACCTATGAAGAAATGAAAAGCTGTTTGAAGCCTATAACTAAATAAAACAAATATATTTACTACTTCTGAGCAAGAAAAGGAGATGCTAATGTTACAAAATAATTTTTATTTAACTTGCAAATGGCTCTACTGAACCTCCCCTTTGCTGGCAAAGCCCAAAGTGGTGTGAATGCCATATCCTAGGGCAGGCATGGTTATGCTTCTCCACTCTTTCACTGAATACTGTGGTTTCAACAACTTGTCAGTATTGCACAGTATGTCATGGTCCAAAATAGCTGGCAAGTCACCTTTAGAAAACAGACACTGTCTTATCAACCCCCTTGGCAATGTATAATGCTTTTTCCAGGAAGTCCACCTATTAAAATCAGCATGACAACCCATAGTCCAGCAACAGTTTGTTTGGCAGGACCATGGTTGGCAGAATTTTCCATGTTCAAAATCAAGAACAGTTAGCAGAACTAAACAGAATTTTTTTTGGAAGACAGACTTTTTCAATAAGCTTTTTCTTTTATTTTCATCTTCCTGCCAATACAGAATACCAGAAACCTTGATGGGTTGCCAACTCTTGTAAAATTTGTAGCCAATTTTCAATACAAAAATTTGGTCAGTTCATTTAAGCTGCAGATAGCAAGACAAGCATTTGGTTGCTTATCTGAACAATAATATATAACTTTTTTTTGAGATTCCCTTCAAATTATTTCACTAGCAGAAAGCAGAAAAGGATAACAATATCCTTCTGTCAATAGCCAAGTTTGTATGCTTGGCTTTCACACAAATATAGCATTCCGAAGTCCTTCACAAACAACAATCAACAACGATATATTTGCTTTGTTTCTACACTTTTTTCATTAACATTATGAAGTCAAGGGTTAGCCAACATGCTTGCATACGTTACTGGTGAAATGAATACAGGGAAAAAATCCAGCCTGGTCTGACTGAGAACGTTACACCTAACACTGGCTCTTCAGAGCATAAGCTGAGAAAGGTCTGCAGTTTTTCTGTAGAAATATTTAAGGCATTAATGAGAATAATTCTAGAGTGATGGTTGGTTTCTCCAAGATGATATGGTGAGATATGGGAAAATTCACAGGAAAATCATCAGATATAGAAAGTAAGGTATTTTAATAGATAAGGAATCAAAACATCCCTATTAGCATCAGCATATCATTTGCATACTCTGAAATATTTGTATTTACATATTTCATTTTTGTTGTTGGGTTTATTGGGTTTTTACCCTTAAACAAAGGGCCTGAAAGCAATTTTCAGGATGCAGGCAATCTCCTCACTTTTACAATTAGGAAGGATATAGGGTTGACTAGGCTGCAAGAATGCTTGATTGCTAATGCTGTAATCCCATCGTACTACAATCTAAAGATAACTTATTGTTCACATTTCTCTTAAAGTTTTTAATATTAATAAATGTATCAGCCAAGCTCCAGCTTTAATTTCTCTATCTACTACTGCATGGAGCTACATAGTGTAACGATGTATTCCTATATGATATCTTGGATTAGCAGCTACACACACCACAGCTTAAATCTTGTAATACCACTAAATAAAGGTTATGTCCTCAGTACAGTCCCAAGTGACTGCAGCAACAAGAGAGAAGATTTAATTTGACTGGTATTAGTACTGGTGGCCCTGAATAGCATGCACTGATGCTTTTGCTGCTGTGAATATGCCCCCAACGTAAAGCAAGCTCAAATGCAGAAGCCTAGGGTCACACCACGTGGTGTTACAGCTTACCACCAGTGAAAAGTACAGTTCCTCCTGCCTCTTCCCACCTTTCTCTCCTCCACCACTGGATTTGTATCAGTTTATCACACCATCTTTAACAACCATGCTGTTTGCTGCCTTCGTTAAAAAGGTAGAAAACCTCACAGGCAAAAAAAAACCAAAAACCACACAACCCACCAAACAACTGGCTATTTTAGTGATCTTCTGCTGAGTTAAAGCAGATCAAAGTAGTCTCTGAAAATCTTTAGGAAAGTAAACTAGTGGGACCAACAGAGTTGAGAATCAGGGAGATTAGTAAAAGAGTCATGTAATGGGAAATCTCTGGAAAACATTAGCTAAAACTAAGCAAAATGTTCTCCATTACATTTTTCATGGAGAAAGGGAGGTGCATGAGTTTTATAGTATTATTTCAAGTGATGCATAATAAGGATGAAAATGTTCATGACAACTCAAATCATTACAATGATTTCTTGGAAGTTTCACTCTTATAGCTCAGCTAGGTTTGTTGAAACAGCTATTACCTGTGTATGGACAGAGTTCCACATGATCCTCGATAATTTATGCTTTGTAAATCGAAAACATATAAAACTCAGCAATTCCTAAGGTTTTGACACAAATCCAGGGGAACTAATTATTCAAAATACTTCCAGATTAATTTAATCCAAGTACCAGGAAATGGGACAAGGCTGCAATTAAAACCCGATTATAAATACTGTATTTGGACGTAAGTTAATGTCTCTCAGAAAGAACCTCTGGATAACTCTGGGTATCTAGAGGGTATCCCTGAATAACTCCTGGATAACCTCCTGTATAATTTTACACCACTCATTAATATTTTCTGTGTTTTCCTAATTAAGTCTAAGATGTATTTTAAGTAACTGATAGTGTCAGAAATAAAGTTCTAGTCTGTTAAAAAAGTACATTTTCCAAGAATTTCCAGATACAGATAAATGCTGTTTACATTTACTAAGCAGAAAAGCCCAAGAACCTTTCTTCCCACTGTATTTTATTCTAGTATTTTAAAGATTTAGTTATATTTCAAACTCACAATACTGA
>VZTO01002375.1:6419-18923 GCA_013400615.1 Syrrhaptes paradoxus
AAAAACCCAAACCCACCACACTCACAATTTACTTTCCCTTGTATGTACATTTTGAAAGCCCAAAATATTTACATTTAAAGGGAGCACCTGACATTAAAGAGAGACTTTGCTGGCCAAAAAACAGCTTAAAAGGGCTCTTCTCACCTGCACTTGCCCTTGCCCCCATATAGTCTAGCAGACAATCTTTCAGCCCTCTGCCCACACCTCAGTGCCTTTATTCCTGCTCTGCACTCTCTCTGCACACGAACCTGCACTGCTACGTGGTGAACCAAATTGGGCAACTGGTCTGGTTGAAATATAACTGTTTTCTTGATATTTTATAAGCAATGTAGCACACATTAGCTAGTGGCAAACCAAGTAAGTCCTGGGATGCTAACTAGGCTAGAAATAAACAGGCTGGGAAGGGGGTGTGGTGCGAGGTGAGAAATTATATTGCATTTTCAAACAGGTTTGGTCTGCAATCCAGTCCACTGAGGTGGCCACACAAATGCACTCGCAGAATAGTGAGGGTGGCAGTACCGAACAGGAATGAGCAGCTGGGAATTATGGAAGCATATGGGCTGTTTGAGGAGTTAGAGAAATAAGAAGGTGTAAATTACACCCCTGTACTACTGCTGCTGAGCAGAAAGGGAATTTCTTTACGAAAGTTGAAAGCTATTTCTTGCCTTTTGAAGCAACAAAATTTAAGGAGAGGAAGATACAATATAGCGGTACTTTTGATTATAGAAATGTCCACAGATTTCCCTTCTAATAGTGTCAGTCCAGTTACTACTGTGTGATCTCTAGCTGATTAGTGATGCACTCCCAGTATAAAATACCACCTTGCCTGCTGCACTAGTCAGTAGGCACAGGAATGGTCTATGATCCACCTGTCTGCCAAACGATTTCTCCTCAGGAACAGGAAGAGAAAATGTCAAATAAAATGAAAGAACAAATATGAGAATAATTGCTCTCCTGGCAAGGTCTTTCTGCCTTCTCATCAACTGGCTGCCAGGATTTGCCTAATCTTGCATACATTTGCAAAATTAGCAGCAAACACCACAAGAGAAGTGATGGGAAAAGTCAGAGGATAAACAGGCAACACAGCTTCACAAATAAAATACAGCCACTCCTGAACTGCAAATACAAACTCTGATTTCCTAAATTTCCTATTACTTCGGCCTTTGGTTTCCTGTTTCAGGTTCAGTCTTACCAAGGACAGTGGACAAGCTCCTTTTCACAGCACTGCAGTATATCTCTCAATGTATTTTTTAAAATTCAGTAAGAATAAAATTAAAACTGCTTTTTAGGACACGAGACTCTAATGTGAAATCCACTTCAGTTCTCAGTTTTGCTGCAGATTTCTACTACAACTATGGCAAAGGCACTTCATCTTAACTGTATATATAGTTTGTCAAGCATTTCTTTTGCTGACAACTGCAGCTTAAGCATTATTACTTTTTTTTGGTAGTTATTTCTGGCCTGGAGTGGTTCACCAGTATAGTTCATCACACAACACAACAAATATTTGCACTGCAAAACAGCATTTGCAACACAGAGACAGAAATCACTGACCACTACCTGCTTCAGCACATCCTGCTGTTGAAAGAAACAGGCCAAACAATACCCACCTTTTCAGATCCCAATTTGTAAAATAAGAATTACACTTTTTTCTTCTATCCATCATCTTTCTCACTTATGTTGTTAACCTGGAAAGAAATGGCTTCTTCCTTTGTGTCTGAGCAGCACTACATTGCACAGTGGGATACCCCTCTGTCAGCTCAGCCCTCCAAGCCTTGCTACAATGCAAATGAAGTTGTTTGACAGATCTATGCACTCATCTATAGCTAACTGAGCTCAGGGAAGCGTTTTCCATTTTTGTATTTCTAGAAAGGATATGCAGTTGCACAATGCTACAAAGTGTAAAAAAAGCCACCACAACAAAAAAAAGGTGCATTAAAAGGAGGGGGGCAGGGAAGGACTGTGTGAACATGTAGATTTCTGTCCCAAAGTCATAAAAAGAAAATACAGTTCTTCATCTCTGGCTGCATAAAACTTCCAAAGAAAATTTTTTTTTTTTTTTAAATCTTTGAGCTGTACTTGTTTTACTACCCATGTTTAAACCTTTGGCTTCAATACCGCAATTCCTTCAATATAAGGAACTGGGTAAAAAATTATTGAAGTGTAAAAAAAAAAGAAAACCTGACAAAAGAGATAAAATATTCAATACTTTCTAATTCTTAGTAATACAAGTAACATTTAAAATTTACCATCTCTCTGACTAGTCTTGTCTTCCACTCTCTTCCTCCTTTTATCACCCCAGTGGTTTCTTTCATCATCTTCTGTATTACCTAACATTAAATCATAAAGTTATTTCAAATACCTTTTTGAAGCATGGTGGATGATTTTTTTTAAATTAATTTTCATAAGCCATACTTCTGTAGCCTAAAAATGTATCTAGAACAGTGGTTCCCAACATGTGCATGTGGAAAAAGGTAGGCAGGGAAGGGTAAGATAACAACATGCATGGAAGGAATGCACATCCCAGGATTTACTTTGACTTCTGCTACAAACAGAAGGGTTAAACAGAACCTACCCTCCCTTACCTTTCTATCCATCTCCGGTGCAAATGGCTACAGGAGCAGCTTACTGACCGCAGGTTCCTCTCTCAGCAAAAAACTTGACTGGTCTAAGCTACCATGAACCTTCTAACATCTCAAAAATATAGCCAGTTCATGGGCACAGTCCTCAAGGACCAAGAGAACTAACTCATCTGCCATGTGCAACAACATACTCAAGATATGTTTGTGCAGGAGTGTTCTTGAGCATTAAAATAATGAAATTATTCCCCCAGGAATTAAAAGCCATAGTAAACCTTATCAGCTCCAAATGCAGGGTACCTTATTTGACTGCCTCCTCTGAAAGGTAAACAAAAATTCTTCATCAGAAAAAAAGCCCACTTCCACCTTTGCCACCTCTGCTCAAACTCCACAGGGAGGTAACAAAACACGAGAACAAAACATGCATGTATACTAATCCTATCCCAGTTCACTGCTGGAAGATGCCTGATGCTGTTAGGAGGAGGACAATTATAAACAGAAAAGGGAACAACTTTAGGAACAGAGGAAACAAAAACAATCAAAATCTAGAAAGAAAGGAATGGAATAAAAGACAAGCAAAAATGAACAAAAAAGCAGGGTTTTTTTTTTTTTTGTCCTGTAAGAAGTGCATGGCACAAGTTAAAAAGGAGGTAAATTGTTCCCAATATCAGTCACAAAGGTGCTTCAGTGACTTAGAATCCAACCTTTTGTACAGAAATCTGTATTATATTTGATTGTACCTGATGGATGCTTTCTGACTGAAGTCCTGCACTAGTGTAGAAGGCAGGTTTTTTTCATGGCTGCCTCACTGAATTCCAGGGCAACTGAATCACTTCTTTCTTTTATACCTCAATTTTCATATCTACATAATAGGAATGATAAGACCTACTTCACTGAAAAGTACTTTGAAATGTAAGGAAAAGCAATTTATACTAAAAAAGAAGCAAAATCCACAATAGAAGTTGCTTGTATTTCTTCCCCCCAACACATTTTTTATCTGTGAAGTAGCACTCCAGAGTTTCCGTCAAACAGCTATTTTAATTAAAAAAAAAAAGCTTTTTTACATCTTAACTCTATTTTTTTTTTTCAGCAAAAACATGTACTGCAAGCTGCACCCCTCCTTTTGTGATTCTCCCTAAACACTGCCTTGGGCTGGACTGAAGGAAGTAAACCCAAATTTTCATAGCTAATATATAATGAAAGGATTTCTAAAACACAATTTATAATTAAGAAATGCATACAGGTCAAGTTGTGTTACATTTAATCACTGGACAACAGAGGATTAGCAGCCATCTAGCAGCTCCGCAAGGCAGAGGGTGCTGTTTCTGGGGTTTGTAGATGTTCTTTTGCATTGCTATCTTCGTGTCAGTCTTTTCGTGCTCTTCTACTTGAATATTTGGTGTGCACCTCAACCCTAAATTTATCAGAATCACCAGTGAAGCTCTTGGCAGCCCGGTACAGCCTCAGAGAACAAAAACAGAGTGAGAGGAGCAGCTGGTCCTTTTATTGCTGTGCTGGGTCCCTTTGTCTGCTCTGCACCCTGGAGGCCACTGGGATAAACTTGCCAGTGACTGCAGAGAATTTCACTGTGCTGACTATAGTACTACAAGCTGTAAATGGAGTGAAAACTAAAAATTAAAGTATGGCTCCATTCCCTAATAGGAACAGAACACAGTGAAGGGGGGAGAGAGAGAAAAGAAACTCCGCAGTGAAAGCAACAACTGAAATAATGACAAAGACAAAGCACTTTCAGTTTGGTTTAAAGCAGAAATGCAGGGGTACTTTTTTACCAAAAGTGTTCCCCTGTACTGCTACCAAAACAGAACTCCTATAAAAAAAAACCCTATATAAGAACAGACAAACAAAAACAAAAACCCTGTAAATCAAAACCCAGTGTGGTTACAAATTAAAGCTCATTTCTATTGTCATGTTGGCCACTTCCCAGAGGTGTCAATGAAAGAGGGCCTCGCAGTTCTGAGCACAAGGCAGTCCCCAAGCAAGAAGCAGTACCCACTTTTTATTATGAGGTTTAGTAACAATACTAACACCTCCTCGTCAAGCCAAGTAGAGAACTTTTCTTTGCCTATTATACATACGCAAGTTGCAAACTAGGAAACAGAACCTGCTGTGGAAGCATGCAAAGACATTGTTTCCAACTGGGGAGCTTAGCTGAATATAGATTATGCAAATTTTACACTCTTGTTTTTTTAAATATGTCTGAAACACTGAAGAGTTATATCCAGAAGGGCCTGCATGCAGAACTGCTGCTCAACCTCGAAAGTGCCAGAGTTTGCCAGTTGCCTGTCAAACACACAGGTTTCCTTGACACTTTGCAATGTCATAAGTTCCCAAGTCAGATCACCTTTCATGTAACTAACTGCCTAGGGGACAGAAGATCATCAGTGATTAGGTGTGTGTTTTAAGCCACTGAAAGCCACAGCTCCTGCAAGAGCTCTCTAGTGACAAAACTAAAATCTTGCCTTCATTCAGACTCACCTCCTGCTAAAAGTGGGATGTTACGCAACTGAAAACATGAGATGCTTGGCACCAAAGGTGAAGCAAGGAAGAGGGAACCTGACACTGCTGCTTAATGGCTAGGGCAGTAAGCCAGAGCAGGAGACCTGGGATCCTTCCTGTTCCCCTCAGCTATGTAGGTTATTCTACACATTACACTAATCTTACAGCAATACCATTTTACAGAGCAAAAGAGACTCACAGGCACAGAACGGTAAATGAACACCTGAGATTTAAGACATGCAAATCACGTAAGTTTGCTTTCCCTATGTACTTTCTTTGTCACACAGGATAAAGTATCTAAAGGAAAACAGGATTCCCAAGTTAAAAACAAACAAGAAACCCCACAATCATGAGGCAAAAGCATGAACCATCATTAGATTATGGCAGAGATGGGACCACTGGAAAAAAAAAAAAAAAGACAGAGGAGGATTGCTAAAAAATTTTCACTCCAGTATTTCAGGGACATTTTTCTTCTTTTAGTTCTCTTCCTCTAACTTAGGGTGCCCGATCTATGGCCACAACCTACTAAAAGCCATGTTTTTCCTCTTAAGGACACACTGTGGTAAACCTACAGCTGTCAGCAAGATGCTGTTGCCAAAATACTCTCGCAGAGAGTTTGGAAATGGAGGGATATACTGCACAATGTGTTTACAACCTGCACATGCAGAGTAAATACAAGAAACGCTAGATGTACTATCAATTAACTGTCTTACGCACATGTTGTAAATCTAGTCCTATAGCAGGAAATAAGCCATATCATGCCTGGCTTGGAAAGGGCAGAGGTACTTGAGTTGACCAAACACTTAGCCAAGTAAAGCTTTTAAACAGCTGCAGTTTAAACTACTCCTACGCTCTCCCCTTTCATCTCAGTCATTTGCTGCATTTCCCTCTTCTAGAGGTCACCACACTGGTAACAAAAGCTTGTGGAAGGGAATCCAGGCCTGAGTGCCAGAGTCTCTGGCACAAACCTAGCTCAAACTCACCTTCAGTGGCAACTGACAACCAGACACCAGACTCCATGCAGGAGCAGCCGAGACAGAGAAACACTTTTAGGTCAACTGTGCCACAGGGCTCTAATGTCTAGTGTTAATACACCCAGAGCTGCATTTTCATCTCAAACTATTGCAGCAAAATCTGCCAGAGTCTAAGGATTTTGCATGCAGTCATTATCAGAGGCGAGTACCAATTTAATAGGATGCGTAGCAGTTTGGGCTCTGGAGGATCCCTGGTATGTGCTGCGCTGGTAAAACCACGCTGCACTCTTGCAGGTGAGAAGTAAAGCAGCCCAGACAAGCACACAGCACAGCTCATCCTCCGTGCAGCATCCAGAAGGGAGCCTGGGTAAGACAGCTGCCTCAGGAAGGATAAGCCACCTTCACACAGTTCTCCAAGATAAAACCCCAGTTTTGAATTGCAAAAGGATCCTAAGGAATCCAGACCTAAGGAACCACTGGAGAATCAAGTGACTTTATGCACTTTGGATCCCCTCTGTCACCCCTAGAGCACCTCAGAGGATTCAAGGAAGGAATATGTATTAAAGCTATAAATGTGCTTTGGTTTAAATTTTTCTTTCAACCTTTTATTTCCAAGTTTCACATCATAAACACAAAACCTGAGGATCTGAAAGTTTGCAATGTAAATCTTTACTATGTTTTACTGTATTCTGTTATTGCTGAACAAGGTGATCCAGATAAACCAGGCTTATATTGTGTTCACAGGAACAGTATAAAAAGGAGCATGGATTTTTACAACCTAAAAAACACCCAGAAGAAACTCATGGTATACTTGCATGATACCTTAGCCTCAACAGTAATGCTCAGAGCTTTTCCCCCAGAAAGCTCACTCAGTTCTGCCTAACAGTACAATTTGTCTCCCAATTCATCAGTATAATTATAGGGCCACACGAACAAGACAACCAAAATGATCCAGGTTAAATACGCAAGTATTTAAGAGCAAAATATGCTGTTAATTAATACATGTAATTCAGGACATGCAGAATAATAATAAAAATATTAATATTTCCTTATAATCTAGGGCCTTGCAAACTGAAAATCTAACATTTTAAAAAATTTACAATGGTACATAGCAAATGGTTAGTTATTTGTTCTTCTCCCCAAGACATCCTTCTCAAGCCTCCAGTCTTGCAAAAGAAGCAAGGAGACTTGGGGTAGGAGTTTTTTGGATTTTGGGGGGTTTGGTTTGTTTGTTTGTCACAAGATCTTTCACAAAATCAAGAGACATACAGTTTCAATTCTGAAAACTTACCAAGAGGTGCTTTGAGAAACCTGCGCTCAATTCCTTGTTCTATCTGAAGCAGTGCAGACGCCAAGTGGTGGACCACATTATTAACTGGCTGAGGAGTACTTGTACTTGTTGATGCAGCACTTGGAGCTTCAGTTTTTAACTCTACAAGTCTACAATAGACGTGTATGAAATTATTATTTTTTTTAACATACTTTTAATTTAACACCACAGATACATGTACAGGTCTGTATCCACAGTAGCTATTTATTTCACTTCATTTCCATGCATGGACTACGGACATGAACAGATACTACACAGGTGTAATTAGTTATCCCAGTTCTCACGTTTGCTTAATTGGTCTAGTTAATCTAGATAAATCATCTTTAGGTACCAAAGTTATCTAAATTTCAAGAAATGTGGATTACAAATTTCAATACAGTTATTAAGTTTTCCAGAAGATTGATGCAACATCCATCAGCTAGTTTATGGGAGATTTCTGTGAAGAGTATAGTTCCAATAATTCTTTAGTGAAAACACTACCAGTGGCGAGGTATAGCCTTTCAGAATGCTTCCATCTGCAGAATTCAACTACATATATCACCACAATTACTAAGATTTTTGAAAAGAAAATAAATGAAATAAAACCAGAAAGTAATTTTAGATTGTTAAATCAAGAACTGTTAACTTATATGTTCTTATCTTTGGAGGATTTTTCTAAAAAACTAACTCTTCATCTAAGGAGAAGGAAAAAAAAAAACCCCAAACTGCCTTTAACCAAAGACTCAGTAATAATTTCAAAGCGTAGTTAATCTTCCTGAGCCACAATCATTAAGTATAGTGCAGGAGTGCAACTTACACTCATGAAAATAAAATTCATTTTCTACTTGGGGTTTATAAAAAAACCAAAAAAAAACTAATTAAGAGTGTCTGGATTCTGCTTCATTCTGGTGAATGAGCAATGCTTTTGGTTGTCCCTGTTCTTTTTTCAGACTTAAAAGCCGTTCATTATATTTTGCAGTCACACACATTTTGAGAGCCTGAAAGCAGACAGAAAAAAAGCTGCATAGTTATTTACATTTCACTAGTCAAACTCCAAAGTCTTAATGAGATGTCACTCACTCTGAAGTGGATAAAAAGCCCAGCATCAAAAGCAATCTGTCACATGATTTCAGAATCCCATAGTCTCTGTTTTAATATGCAAGACTTTATTAGAGTAGACTTTTTTCAGAAACTTTGACGGAGTCAGTATCAAACAGAAAAAAAATGAAGCAACAAGCCTCTGCAGTTGAATTGAGAGTTGGCATTGGAGCAAGTGCCCACAGTAACTGGAGACAGATAAATTTTAGCTTCTTAATTAGAATAGTGAAATATTTCTATGTTGTGGTTTTCAGGAAGTGAATGTCTATCTCATATAAAGAATGACCCTATCCACTTTGCACGCAATGAGAGAACTCAGATCCTAGGGGCAGTCTTATATGAAAATACTAATTCAGCAAACTGAAATAAAAAGGGAAAAACCTTAAAGAACTTAAAATCCCCACATCCAACACAGCACTCAAGAGTCTACCCAGAAATACAGGTTTAATCAAAGTCTAATTGCAGAAAACCTCACAGAATACATAAGTAAACAGTATGCTAGTACCATCATCACCTCCAATGAATCTTTCTTCCTGCAGTATTTCAACATTCACATCTTATCAAGACAAGCAATTTTATATGTATTAAGTAAATTAAGGTAAATCTTAATTTATGAAAAGTATGTAACTTCTGAGAATTAACAAATCTTCACAGTTTCTATAGTTTGATTTACAACAAACACTGGTGTAAAGTCTCAAATGTCTCAAAAATTTGTTTAGAAAAAAACCAAACAAAAAACCAACAAAACACTTTCACAGTTGCAACACAACAAGATTTGAGGTTTCCTCTCTTTTACTGTGTTGCAGCTTGCTCTACAGAAGGATTATCAGTCATAAAGGTATAACATTATATCTTTCTTTTGCTGCAGTGCCAAAGGTTAATCCAGACCATGGCTTGTTGCACTGATGGTTCTTATTGTGACTCATGAAGAGGTACACTGGCCAGTTCAACCAGCAATTTGTTACTGTTACCATTTTTGCTTTTAAACACTCCTACTCTTTCCACAAAGTTTTGGGGCTCTTATTTTTTTTCCCCCTTTTTTTTTCCTTCTGGAAAACAAACCAGAAATTGGCAGATTAATTTTTCTCTGCATTTTAAATTAGTTTAGAATGAATTAACCTATTCCTTATTTGATAATTAATGTTCACTTTGAGGAGTGTACTATTTGAATAGTAGAAATCGTAAAAATTGGTGTCTTAAGTCTTCTATGGTAAGAGAACAGGGTCATTTAGAAAACATAAACCAATGCAAAAATCTCTCACTTAAAAACTCAAATCTTTAAAAATACCATTCCAAAGCATTTGAGGGTAAAAACAATTTGAAGGTTAAAAAAAAAACAGCACTGCTATAAAACTCACAGGGAAGAGCTATTATTTAAACCATAGCTCTTACCTGTCTTTCACAACAAACTTATCTTGATCATCAGTTTCCATTTCTTCAGATTCTTCATTCACAGTTTTAATTATACCATTTTCTTTGTTTTCATCGTTCAGAAACTCATACCGCCCATGTTCTAAGGCTGTTCTCCAAGACTGTCTGTCTGTAACCTGAAGCAAACATACAAACATGAAGTTTCTGAAGAATCAAAGGCCACAACTTTTAGTGCCAATTCCTGTCTACACCTAATTTAATTATGCTTTCAGTAAAACCCATAGATTGCATGAGTTCTTATTTAAGTTACAGACTCAACAGCATCACCATGCTCCTAGGTATTCTACAGTTCCCATGTACCTTAATAGCTCCCAATGTTCCTTGGTAGATCCTGTCTTCTATGTCCAAAAGAAAATCTCTAAGTCTCAGTTCAAGCTGCTTCTCTGCAGATATGCGAGATCCATCATAGGCATTCTGCATCCTTCCCCGTCCTGAAGGAGGTCTGATGTCACTTTGAGGTTTGTCTGCAAGAATACCAAGTACTTTCATGTTAGTTCTTAAAGTAGCCATGGGTGGAGGGAACAAAGGTAGTACAGGGCAGAAAAAAAAACACGCACACACACGTTCAAAACTCTCTTCCTGTAGCATGAGTTGTCAATACCAACATCTTGCCAACTAAGGCATCTGATCCAACCAAATGGAGTATAATTTAAGGGAAGACCTATAGGTTAGCTTCTGCCTATCCCAACACACAGGATGAGAAATTCCTGTCAATTTAAAAGTCATTCTTTTGTCTTAAAATGTTTTCTAAAGTAGTAGATAATCAACAACAACCCTCTGCTCTAAGTGCAAAGAGAAAGAAAAAACACAAAGAATAAAGTAACATTTATATTATTTTTCATACTTTATGCCCCTTACTTTACAGGAGAACTCCTCAGGTTTTTTCCTGCATGGATCTTTATCATGGCAACATTAAAATAAGCACGTGCAACTGACAATCGCAAAAACTAACAGAACAAGATACAATCCCTTTAAAAAACCTGAATTAGTGCTAGCAAATCTCCATAGGTGGCATCTGTTTCTGTTCAAAGGATTTACTTTAAACCTTATGAATACAGTGATGACAAGTCATATGCAAGAAATTAAGGGTATTTAATAAAAAGTTACCATAAAGCTCTTGTTAAGGAAGTACAGGATGAATTTCTAAGATGCTCTCAATTGTGGAGACAATTCCCTGTAACTGAAAGTAACTACGCAAATATTCTCAAAATGTATACTAGCATATTCTGATGTCTAGAAGTGGGAAACATCCCTTCTGGTTTAAGGAAGAAGGAGAAATTCAATGTTCTTTCTTGAGCAGAACTGAAACAGCAGCAACTGGCTTGCACATAATTGATGAAGAAAAGTGAATGGATACAGGAATAAAATCAACAGCATGTATCAGTTTTATTTCCATGCTCTTTTAAGTGGGAATTGGAAAAGGGAAAAGAAGGACAGTCTACACAAGAGAAACGCAGAGTAGTTCTCACTTGTCCTGCAAGTCATTTGAGTGAAGGCAATAGGGTAGCAGCTGGAGTCCACAGCAGTAAAGCTCCCTCCAAAGTACAGCTTATCACTGCTTACCACACAGAGGAGGTGACACTGGGATTGGACCACGGCATTTTAATTTTCTTGATCTCTATTAAAATGAAGTTCAAAGCTGCCTTTTTTTTTTTAAAAATCAAAGTTATTCTACAATTCTAACATAGAAAGAGTAGAAAAATCTATGATGGAGGAAATCAAGTTGCTTCAGGGCAGAAAGGACAAAATACAGATAAGGGTGCAGTAAGCAGGAAAATAAGGAACCATACACACAAACACACATATATCAGAAAATTATAGTTTTCCCACCAAAACCCACAAACATAGCCATAAGGCCTCCAAATAAAGCTAAATTACTATTCAGAAACTCTGTCCTGTGCTACCTTCCACCAAAAGAAGTGGTGGATCAGTTATGGATTTCGTAGTATCTGACACGGTCACAGCATGTCCTGCCACACACACTCAGTAAAACAGAACCCAGCTCTGCTCTGAATAACTCTCCCTTGCCCCAGTACAGATACACTGAAATATCCACAGTAATTTGGCATAATTCAAAACAAAATGCAATTTCTTAAACATTACTCTAGGGCGTTTCATTTTGGTAACATCCTCTACCCAACAACACGCCACAAACAAGCCAGCTGCAAGCCTGTGTATGCAGAATTTTATCAGGGATTGGAGCTAAGCCCTTGCCAGTAAATGGCAAATACTTAGCTAGGAGAAAAGGGGAAAAAAACCCCTAAACCCTAGGTATAGAATGCATTTAAGTGAACTCCTACACTTTAAAACCCATAAAAATCAATACTGCTCTGCAGATGTCTCCTCCTCCTGTAACAAGCAAAAGAAGAAAAGGAAAAAAATAGAAAATAATAATGTAATACAATCAATTGCATGGATGTTAAAAGGCATATAACAACCAACACAGCTACACTATTTTTTTCCTCCCAAAGGTTTTAGTATGACCCTGAAATATGTTATTATTCCCTTGTTCACAACAGGCCAGTAAAGGCTTTTGAATTATTTCATGCATTATAATGTTAAGAAAGAACATGTCCTACTCCACAAATCACCTCCC
>VZTO01002375.1:19190-32526 GCA_013400615.1 Syrrhaptes paradoxus
TAAAATGGCGGCACTTTAAGTTTCCACATCTATATTAACCTAAAGAACAAAGCTTTTTTTTTTTTTTTAAAAATCAAAGTTATTCTACAATTCTAACATAGAAAGAGTAGAAAAATCTATGATGGAGGAAATCAAGTTGCTTCAGGGCAGAAAGGACAAAATACAGATAAGGGTGCAGTAAGCAGGAAAATAAGGAACCATACACACAAACACACATATATCAGAAAATTATAGTTTTCCCACCAAAACCCACAAACATAGCCATAAGGCCTCCAAATAAAGCTAAATTACTATTCAGAAACTCTGTCCTGTGCTACCTTCCACCAAAAGAAGTGGTGGATCAGTTATGGATTTCGTAGTATCTGACACGGTCACAGCATGTCCTGCCACACACACTCCAGTAAAACAGAACCCAGCTCTGCTCTGAATAACTCTCCCTTGCCCCAGTACAGATACACTGAAATATCCACAGTAATTTGGCATAATTCAAAACAAAATGCAATTTCTTAAACATTACTCCAGGGTGTTTCATTTTGGTAACATCCTCTACCCAACAACACGCCACAAACAAGCCAGCTGCAAGCCTGTGTATGCAGAATTTTATCAGGGATTGGAGCTAAGCCCTTGCCAGTAAATGGCAAATACTTAGCTAGGAGAAAAGGGGAAAAAAACCCCTAAACCCTAGGTATAGAATGCATTTAAGTGAACTCCTACACTTTAAAACCCATAAAAATCAATACTGCTCTGCAGATGTCTCCTCCTCCTGTAACAAGCAAAAGAAGAAAAGGAAAAAAATAGAAAATAATAATGTAATACAATCCATTGCATGGATGTTAAAAGCCATATAACAACCAACACAGCTACACTATTTTTTTCCTCCCAAAGGTTTTAGTATGACCCTGAAATATGTTATTATTCCCTTGTTCACAACAGGCCAGTAAAGGCTTTTGAATTATTTCATGCATTATAATGTTAAGAAAGAACATGTCCTACTCCACAAATCACCTCCCCTTGCGATTTTTCTGTCTCTAGTGTCACATGTCTCCTTTCATCATACTGGAAATAAAGACACCAGATGATCAATACTGTGATTTATCTTTAGCAGATATTAATCTTTATTCCCCAGTTAATCTCTTCCAAAAGCTCAAATTAATTCCCAAAGATGTTTGTTTAAAAGCCAATCCCATTTTACTAAGCAGGGAGATAACAGAAAAATTTTTGGTTTTGTAGCATAAAACATCAGAAAAACACCACAAAGATCCATCAGGGAAAAAAAAAGAAAAAGAAAAAAAGAAAAAAATAAAGGAGAAAAACAAATCTGTTTTCCATAGAGTGAAAACAATGCTTAAGAATAATACTTATTTCTTAACAATTACAATTAAACAAGAATTAGAGGTTTCTAGAATATTATATAGAAATTACAGCTGTGAAAACAAATTAAGATCAGGAACCTTTCATTTACCTGGAATATGGAATTTTTCCACAGGAAAACTGTTTAGTTGTTCATATATTCTACTTTTCTCTTGTAAAAGAGTTTCTTTTAAGGCACTCTCCCTATGTCCTCGGGAATTGAGAGCCTCTAAGAGTTGGTCCAGTTGTTCCCGAGAATTGTAAAAGCACCAACGGTTTGGTTTATATACTGGCCTTGGCACCTCTACAACACTGGTGTGTGAATCTTGGTCAATATCAGAGGTAGATTCAGAGGATTTCAAAGACTCTCCAGTTTTACTGAATACCTGAGGTTCATTTGTGCAAGACTGTACACTATTCTGAAAGGAAGAGGTTCGAGGCAACAACATGTCTTCTGTGAGACCAGAATAGTCCTCTTCTATAAACAATCCAGGAACAGAGGGGAAAATCCAGTAGCGTCGGTACAGACGGTCACGACCTAATGGGGTGATATTTGTGCAGGCTGTTGCATTCTGAATCTTTTCTAACAGTTCCTTCTCTTTCTTTTGTTGCTCCTGTTTTAAAGCTTCTTCATCTTCAGCAGTAAGAGGTTCAGTCTTTTCACAAGTGGCTTCTTCTTGTCTTGTAAATTCTTTATATCCATTTTGCCCTCTCCTTCCTAAAAGTTAAAGGAAGAAGAATGATAGCAAGATGCTTGTGAGTTTTTGGACAACTAAAGACTTAACTAATGGGCAGGTTTTGGTTCTGTGCCTTTCAGATTATGTAAACTTACACCATCAAGGACCATCAGCTCAGTCAAGAAACAATACTAGTTTTATTAATGAAAAATTCATTAACCCCATTCCCTTCATAAAAACAAAACATCTTTAGTTTACTTTCATATTGCAGAAACTAGACCAAGTCTCATTTATGGACACTGTCATTTTTAACACCATAAAAGAAGTCCCACAATTTTAAGAACTTAAAAGTATGTTATCAACGTTATCTTATCATGATAAAGTAAAATTCTAGCAATTTCATTATTGAATACAAACTATGTTTTGGAGTTAATTTATCACTCAAAATGATCAACTTAAACCCCCCAAAGACCTCAAGGAAAACCAGATCCCTATATAAGAGCTTTTATTGCAAACTCAGTTATACTTCATCCATTTTTTTTTAAAAATATATATACACTATTTTTTCCCCCTCAACTTTTTTTTCAGTACCAGCTGAAAATACTCCAGTTCACATCTTAGTTTACCAAAGAATCAGGTCCTGTCAGTCATCGAGAAAAGTACATCTTGTAATTAAGATATGCATTGGTGTAAGATGCTGTCAGCACTCGATTTCTACTGATTGCCACCGTGACCTTCAGTTTCTCCAATCATAGGAATGAAATAACCCTTGTTTGCCCTCCAGGCACAATGTCTCAAACATGAGCGTTTGAGAAACTTCAAATTCTGTTTAAGACCTCATTGCTTTGCCATCATAAATCTGTACTAAACATGCAAACCTGTATTACCGAATGACTCAGAATTTCTCTCCCAGGTACTCTTAGGAGCTGTAGAAGCTTACAACCTTAAGTCCACAATGACCCAGGACTTTCATTGGCACAGACGCTAGCACAAAGCCTTCACAGGAGAAAGATACAGATGAGCTAGCAGCTCAAAGCCATCAACAACTCATCCTCCTGTAGTGATTACCTACGTTTAGTTACAAGCAGGAGGCTGTGCCATTTACTGCACCACAGCTCCTACTAGCACACTGCTAAGGAAATTAAACCTGGGGACAAGTCTGGTTACATTCTTGTATAGAAGGCACGCTGCTTCATTAACAGAGGCAAACTAAACCCAATCACTCAATATAACATTTTCTTTTAAAATACCTGTTCTTTTTGCAGTTTCCTAATAAAAAGAGTCAAAAACACTCCATATCCTCCTAGATGAGACTCCTACAACTCTCTCTGAGGGCACTACTCATAACTGTAATGGTTTGCCATTGTTTTTTTAGACAAAAGAGGAATCCAGACATCAAGTATGGAAGACAAGAAGAAACAAGCGTGAAAGAACGTACAGCTGACTGCTAGAATTACATCAAGCCAGCTCAATATGCTTAACAGCCCATTGTGGTTGTGTTTGGGTTTTTTCTTTTCCTTTAAAAATGTATAGGAAAGAGTTATACTTTACACTGTAAACCCCAAGAACTTCCTGGGTGCATTCATGCGCGCGTGTGTGCATGCATGTACACAAGTGAACAAATACATTACAGCATTACCTCTTCCTCGTTTTTTGTTTGGTCCCAGCTCTTCTTCCTCATCTGTCACTGCATCTATGTCTTGCTCTTTACGTTCAATTTCTTTGCTCTCTGTACTAGTATCAAGGTCTTCCCGTTCCTCCTCCCTGACACAATAAAACAAAAGGTGACTAACAGACCAACCACGTATTAAAAGCTGAATGGAATGAAAAACAATACACAATGGAATATGGCATCTTCAATAAAAACAGTATTTTCCTCACAGAAATACTTAAGCTAGTAGAAGACCTATAATGCTTTTTACAAATAAACTTGAAGTCATAGAATAAATTAAAACCCAGAAGAAACCCACTGAACTGTAAATTGAAAGTTCCATGTTAAAGATTAAAACCTGCTCTTTGACATTCACTCTTTTATTTGAAGAGCATTATTATAATCAGATCATTTTTTGAGATATCTTAGTGTAGTTCTGCCTTCCTGAATTATTCTTTTCAGGACTAAAACCAAAAATGTATCCTCATCAAACTGTATTATGTTTTATAAAATGCTTACCACACATTTTCCCTTCATCTAGCAAATATAATTAAAACCCTACAAAACTACATACAACTACTACAGGATAACATTTCTTTTACTATGTTTTCCTCAATTATAGTTTCAAAAACATAGCACAAATCTGTCTTTGGTCCATGCTCATCTTTTGCAAGCAAATTTATTTAACTAACTCCCTTCCTCAAGTAGATAAAGAAATAGTGTTGTATATACACTTTGCTTTTTTGTCTGAAATCATATACAGCTGTACGTGCATGAATCTTACCACCTGAAACCATACAGTTTTATTAATAGAACTAAAACACATTGGTTTTATGGCAATCACTTGGGGCAGCACAGTGTTTTTTTAAAAAATGCTATTAAATCTCATTTATAAACTGTTATTCAAGGTCAGTATTATCTAGCTCAGATCAGACCAATTCCTTAACTTAGAAAACAAATTAGAATGGTCTGTTCTGAAGATTTTCATAGATATGAAATCAATGGAAGAAAAGAGTAAAACAAAACAAAAAATTAGATTTTCATAGAGTCATAGAATAGTTTGGGTTGGAAAGGACCTTAACGATCCTCGAGTTCCAACCCCCCCGCCATAGGCAGGGACAGCCTCCACTAGACCAGGTTGCTCAAAGCCTCATCCAGCCTGGCCTCGAACACCTCCAGGGATGGGGCATCCACAGCTTCCCTGGGCAACCTGTTCCAGTGTCCAACCACCCTCACAGTGAAAAATTTCTTCCTAATGTCTAGTCTAAATTTACCCCCCTTTAGTTACAAGTTTCTCTTGTCAGTAGGTAAAACTGTCAAGCTTTCAACAGAACTATGAGTATAATAAAAGTTAGTTTCAAAAAAAAAAAAAATCACTTTTGTAAAGCAATTCTAGAATACTAGGAAAAAACTAAAATCAACACTAAGGGCTACATACTTAAATTAAAATATACATTTGTGTATGATCAAGTCAATGAAGTACATAGGTAAGGTCTGGCCACGTAACTGAAAAGTGCTGTATCATATGTATCACAGTAATACCATGTATCATACCCAACAGATACTTCTACAGCAGGATTTCTTTGCTCCTCTTCCTTCAGCTTTTCTTGTTTCTCTTTCATTTTTAACTCTTGTTCTTTTAATCTTTCTTCTTTCCTCTTACGTATCCTAATAGTAAGAAGAACATAGAAAACCAGTTGCAATTAATCTAGTATCTGACCTGGCTGCATCTTTTTTGTTTTATACTACAGTATCAACTAAAACAAACAAACAAACAAACCAACCCCAAACAAACCAGTAATGTGAGAAAGCTCACAGCTTAGCACAACAGAAGTTTCACTCCTGTCTAGGGTCTCAAGAAACCAGCATAAAACACAAACACTACTATTGTTTCTCATATGCCTTTTGCAATCAAGGAATTAATCAAATTTGTAGCAACAAAATTTAGCTTTCCATATCCTAGTTTTACCTTGCTGCTGCTGCCTCTCGTTCTTTGCGATGCTGTTCTGCCTTTAATTCTCTGAACTCCTGCTTTGCCTGTCGTAACACATCAACAGAGTCCTCGATGAAATCTCGAGTGGAGACAAGAGTCAGAAGTTTCCCACAGAGGGCATGAAGGATCTTCATCTTTTCTCCTAATAAAATTCAGACCAATGTTTATATTTCATTATACAACAGATAAATAAGTCTTACTCTTACACACTCCAGACTGTAGACAGGTTCCCACTTGAGAAAAAGAAATATCTGCTTTGCTCAGAGATACGAGCCTTTATTTTTCGTTTATTAATTTTTAGCACTGAAAGAAGTAAAATTCAATATCATCTTCAAACAGCAGATAGTAATTTTTTCTCCATTTCCAAATAACAAACAGAATACCCAAACCAGAACAGCAATAAAAAACAGGAGCTGAATCAAACACTCAGATACTTCTTCCAGAGAGATTACCTTGTGCACATAAAACTAACGTTTCTTTAAACAGAATTTTAAAAAGCTACTCAGAAGTAATGAGACTACCTAACTCTTCAGTCTCTGATCTGGTGGGACCTGCTTTGGGGAGTCACAGAATAGGGGGTGGGTGTTGGTCTAGGTGACCTCCAGAGGTTCTTTCCAACCTAAATTTTCTATGATACAGCAGATTTTTACATTATTGGTCTGAACCAGTTACAAAACCAATCACTTCATGAACAATCTAATAATGTCTAACATTTATTGTCTTTTATTACCTGGCAACAAATCATACACTGAGGTACTTGAAAGTTTCTTCAGGAGTCCAGGATTACTTAATCTCAGCTCCATGCAAGCATCATCAGTAGCATCAAACCCTCCTCGTTTCTGGTAACGGTATTTTGCATTGGCTGATGTTACATCAGCACCTGATGCTAGAATGTGAAGTCTGAGAATCTCAGAAAGAGTGCAGCTATCAAGATCCAAGTTTTTCAAATTGCAGCCTATAGTTGAGAAGAATGAACAGTTATTTGATATAGACATTTAAATATATATAAATAGAAAAATGTGCTTTAAAATACAGAGCAAAATAAGAACAGTAACAAAACAAGAAGTGAAACCCACACATACCCTGATGTAACTGTGGCCATGCAGCTGCCAAAGTTGCAACTGCAGACAGTGCAGATTTTGTGGGGTCTGCATCTTCATCCAAAGCCTCTGTTAAATCTTTAAGGAAATAAACACTTTATTCTAGTGTAAATTAAAACTTGTACTGTGGAGGGGAGGAAAGCAAGCCAATTTTTAAGAGTTGCAGACAAAGCAAAAAGAGGGCCAATATTTACAAAAGCATCAACATATTCAAAACTCAATTCAACATCCAAATTAAAATATACATCTCTTTAAAAGCAACTAAAAATCCAACTAAAAGCTAAGGACATGCACCACATGCTATTCTCCTTATAAGATGTTAAAGCAAGCACAATGCACAAAACATGCACAATGGCAACACAAAAGGCAGCAAAAACAAATCTATAAGCACACTTGAAAGCAAAACCAAATACCAGTGCAAGAACACCTCTATTTCATTCCCTCACGTGAACTGTTATTTCCTATCATAATTTTGTTTAGAAAAGACCACCCAAACCAACCAGACATTTTGATACTGGTTATCACCATTTACTGTATACTTTTAATTTGTCACTTGGATATAGCCTTACTGTTCTGCACAAATACGATTACTAAGGCATTACAAAGAAACCATACTTCACCAAAACAAGCATCTGCACTTAATAAGGAGCATTACACATTAGCAAACTGACCAGCAAAGCAGGGTAGTGAAATGGAGAAACAGCAAAATTCCTGTTTCTTAGACAAAAGTTTCCTTAGCACTTACAGGTATTTCTCCAGAGGGTTGGCAGAATTTTTCAGTGTTGTATGCTGTTTCAACAACTTCACTTTGTTCAAGTCCAAATCATTAAGCAGTTACAAAGTCAACAAGTCAAAAAAGAGCCACAAAACCAAACTAAAACTACATAAAAAGCAAATCCACAACAGAGTCATGTATGATGATTGATGTTTGAAAACTGTCACCCAGACATGGCAAAATTAACCTCTCCACCTCCCCTCTCACTGTATTTGCATAACAGGGTTTGAGAAAGTACTGTACACACCAAAACCCCACACCCATGGAGTTTTCTGATGTGGAAACAATGCCTGTACAGAATTTAAGTGAACAAACATGCTGAGTACTACTACTTTGGTTAGTCAGAATTACAAATCTGTGAACACATAATTCTTTTACAGGAAAGAAGACATCTAAACAAGAATGACAAGAAATGGAAGTTCAAAGGCAAGTGAAAGACAACAGATAAAGTGCACTGCCCACAACTCTGCTAATATAGAAGCAAAACAGCAGATTTTTGCAATTGCCAGCCCCATATAGTCAAATTAAAATATGGAAGTTACATTACATATTTTTCTGATCAGTCCTATGAATAATAAAAAATCTAATCAACTATTCTATGATTACCTGATAATAGAATCCTTGCTTATATTGCCTAAGCAATGCTCTTAGTAGTTAAAAGATACAGTTTAACTGCTAAATTCATCAGTAATTAGAATACAGTCTGAATTTGTTAACACCATACCAAATCTTTAACTTTATTCAATTAACAAGAGCAGCCTCTATTGCTAAAGATAGTGGCCATGTTTTATATAAGGACATTTTCTAGACTAGACATAAATCTTAAGCATAGTAATATGCACAGTCTTTAAGGGAGGAGTTAAGGGAACCTTCCTGTACCTCACACTTCTGTCTTATAGGGGAATCACTGGATTCACTTGACCTTAAACAGGAAGTACTCTTATGTTCCTATCTACCTCTAATGAAAAAAAGACTAGCAGGAAGGGTCAAAGCTTCTCCTTTAACTAGTCAGCAAATCCATCCCTCTGTAAAAACAGGACATACCGGACAATAGCAGTGTGGCAACAGTTGCCTTCCCTTTCCACCAAGCACTGCAGAAGGCAGAAGAATCATAGAATCACAGAATGGTTTGGGTTGAAAAGGACCTTAAAGATCATCAAGTTCCAACCCCCCTGCCATGGACAGGGACACCCTCCACTAGCCCTGGTTGCTCAAAGCCTCATCCAGCCTGGCCTTGAACACCTCCAGGGATGGGGCATCCACAACTTCCCTGGGCAACCTGTTCCAGTGTCTCATCACCCTCACAGTGAAAAATTTCTTCCTAATATCTAATCTAAATCTACTTATTTTCAGCTTCAAACTGTTACTCCTTGTCCTATCACTACACTCCCTGATAAAGAGTGCCTCCCCATCTCTCCTGTAGCCCCCNAGGCTGTCTAGCCAAGTCCTTATCCAACAAGTGGTCCTTCCATCAAATCCATGTCCCTCCAACTTAGAGACAAGGATGTCATGTGGGACAGTATCAAAGGCTTTGCACAAGTCCAGGTAGATGATGTCTGTTGCCCTTCCTCCATCCACCAGCGCTGTGGCCCTGTTATAGAAGGCCACCAAATTAGTCAGGCACAATTTTCCCTTGGCAAAGCTGTGTTGGTTATCACCAATCACTTGGTTTTTTTTCCATGTGCCTTAGCACAGATTCCAGGAGGATCCGCTCCATGATCTTGCCAGGCACAGAGGTGAGACTGACTGGCCTGTAGTTTCCCAGGTCTTCTTTATTTCCTTTTTTAAAAATGGGGGTTATGTTTCCCCTTTTCCAGTCTGTGGGAACATTCACCAGAGTGCCATGACTTCTTGAATTCGTATACCTCAGATTCAAAACACAGAAGGTACATGCAACAATAACATCTTAAAATATTTTCAAGGCTCCCGGTCTGGTGCTTCTTTCTACCTCCTCAGTTACACCAAAACACTCTTTTGAGAGACCATCACTAGATATTTGATAAGCATAACAAAGAGGTGGGATCAGTTCCCCAATTCATAGTAAGGCCTCATAAACAGCTGAACTGAAAAAAATAAGAGAGAAACACCTTGCAAGGGCATTAAAAACTAAAATTGTGCAAAGGGGATACAGAGAATACTTTAAGTTTGTGTTATTGACAAACCCTTTGCAAAGCACTTCATGTAGCGACAGTAAGATCTTACAGGTGGAGCACTCTGCAGAGTAAGGCTTAGAGCATTCACAGACCATGGACCCAATCACTGAGCTGCCTGAACACAAAACAGAAACAGTCTACTAAGGATGAAGACACATAGATAATGTCCCTCACCACATAAATTTGGAACAAAGCCTGCACTCCCTCTGATCAGTGGTTAGCATATGACAAATGCCTCTGAAAACATGGGCAACTTTAGCCTAGAGTGAAGACCAAAGGCAGAGTGACTGTAAGATCCTTTACTGGAAAAACAGAGACATGGTAGTATCTACGAGTTGTGGATTCATACTTCTAAATCTTGAAGGACAACGAATATTGAATTCTCCATTATAGTTGTGCTGGGGCGTTTTAGTTTTTAATCTAGTTAGAGCCTTTTTTTTTTTTTTTAATGGCTAAAGACTTTTGAGAAGATTTAGGAAAATACCTTGTTTCCTGACCCTCAGGAGAAAAATCAGTGCTGAAGGAAGAGCAGGAAGGTGAAGACAAGTTTCCCCCACCTCCAGAACATAAGCAGTGCTGTTAAAAGCTTATTATGCTTTGCTGGATACAATTGTACTAACAATGAACTTGCTTTTTCTCTATACCCCCAGGCCCCACCCTCCACGCCCATTTTACAGCTTTAATTTCAGATTAAGAGAGAAAAAACAAGTCCATTTACATACAATATCCATGCATAATAAGACCAGGTTAAACAAAGGAATGCCATAAATCATGCAGTTTAAAGTTAACTCCAGTGGAATTTCAGTTTTTCAGCAGTAAAATTAAGGATCTGACCTTTGGTCTCTGCATCAGCTATTTGATCTTTGGCCACTTCCTCTTCCTCTTCGGCCATTGCCTGAAAGATGGCAGTCAGGAAGAAAAACAGCAATTCACATAGTGGGCCTTCAGTGTCATTTCCTACAAGAGCTTCCTCTAAAACTTCTGTGAATAAAGTTTAAGAAGCGTCACTTTTGCCGCAAAGCTGCAAAACGATTACGTACTGAAGAATGAAAACATTGTTTTTTCCCCGTCAGGTATGATAATCAAGTTACTTTTCCATAATTTACTCAAATACTCCTAAGGTGATGCTGACAAAACAACATTATTTTCTTAATATATAACCACAAGAGTAAGCACACGTAGACATTTTAATAAGTAGATTAACAGCTTCTACATTGAAATTAATTTTGATTTTATAAACACTGCAGAAGTTGACAGTGAAGAGAAAACTGGATTGATATGCATGTGTTAGCACTGACATATTAAAGCTGCACAGAAAGTTCTGTAGCACTGGTACTTGGGTGCACTTAAGATATTTGGTTGTTTGGTAGGAGAAAGGACACCACAAAATTGGGGCACCTTGCCATAAATGACAACTTGCCTAAAGTCACTCCTTCAGGAAATTCATCTTGAAGATCAAAAAGTTCCCCAAAAGCATATAAAAACTCCAAAACCATCAGAGCATCACCGAATATCTCAGGAGGAAGTCTCGTCTTCACTGGCATTGGAACAGGAAGTTCCTGCAATCCAAATGGGACAACTTAATATTGTATTTGGTTTCTGCAAAGTACATAAGTGATTAAAATCAAACCGTCTATGATTCTAAGCAGTGTATCTGTTGGGTTTCTTTACATTTTTCTGAAAATAGTTCTGCAAGACACATAATCAATCACCATGATAACATCTGCGGTAGTACTAACTTGAAAAACCAAAGAGTATGCAACTTGGATGTAAGCCTTTTGAAATGAAAGCTTATTCATGTTCATGAAGTTGAGTTATTCTGTATCTTTTTTAAAGGAACTCAAAACCACTGCAAGTTAAGAACATTGGCTGTCAAGATTTGTCCTTTAAACCTGTATTATTTCATAAGAGTTCTGAATTTCAGTTTGCTGGAACTGCCCAGACAAGCAAACATAAACATATTTATTAAAATTTAGTCGTTATTGCTTGCAAAGACAAACAAACAAAAACCCAACACATTCACAGAAAAACACACCCATCTAATACTAGCATATGCAAGATCATGTCTAATGACCGAGTGTTCTGGTACTTGGGGTTTTGTGTTGGTAAGGCGGTTTGATAGCAGAAGGCATTTTAAATGGAGCTGATGTAACCCTGTAACAAGACTACTTAACAGAGACATCACCTCCAAACCACAGATGGCAGAGTCTAACGCTGAGTTTGACTTTCAAATTAATACCTTGATGTAACTCTTGAAGATTTGTCTTCACTTAAAGTTTATTAGCAGACAGAGTCAAACAACTTCCAGAAGGACGGTTCCTTCCCACAAAAGTGGTGGTTCACAAACATAGATGAGAATGCCAAATACTATGCTTTCAGAAGAACACAGGAAGGTATTTCATACATTTACTGAGAAGGGAATTGTTTTAAAAGCAGTCTATGGGTGGATCTTGCTTCATGTCTCCTCACCTAGACTTATCTTTATTCATACTCCTGTCAATTTTCACTGTACTGATGATACTACTTTCCCATCCCTCCTTTTTTCTTTTCCAGCTGAAACACAACAGCACAGCATCTTCTCATTTTGACAACATTCTTCCCTTTCTTCAGTTTCTTCTCCATTTCTATACACAGCTAAGAGCTTTCACTCATCTCCAAGGGCCTATACAGCTCTCCTTGCAAATATATTAAATTCTCATATTCCTCCCAACCACTGCTATCACTTCAATTCATTTAACACACTCCTCTATTCCCACTTGTCCTCTTTGCACTTCTACCATGTTTCCCTCTGTTTCAAATAAACCTGTCCTTGTGTTTCTGACAATTTTGCAACCTTTTGTTATCCCCTGCCAAAATTAATCATAATAAAGTGCACATAAATGTATAACTCTAGACAATATTCCTTTATGTACAACCACACTATATTCTTGTTTAGAACATTAAACTTTGGGAGGCAAATTCTTGTTACTTTCTATAGGTTTCCAGGATCATCCAGAAAGATGATCATTAAGCAAGAATACTGCTAGAATTTAAATCAAAAGAATGCTACAGAGAGTAAGAAGCTAAAATCCCTTCTACCTTTTGCAGACAAAAAATTGGCTTCTTCATTAGTTACATCTTTTAAGTAACTCAGGTTTATTCTAGGCGAGCTCATGTTGTATATTTAACAAAAGCCAGACATACTCAATACCCTCCACTCAGTAAGATCTGCACTTGAAAAACACATCTGTTCTACATTAAGACCGAGAACAGCCTAGAAAATTTTTCTGGAAGGTGAAAATGCAGATAATCCTATTAGCATCACCAATGGGAAACATTACATGACCCCAGGAGTTTCACAGCCCCTAGCATTCAGGTCACATCTAGATCCACCTCTGCAACAGGGAATCTAGCTTGGGCACCCTGTAAAGTACGAGCTTGAGCTATTCCAAATTCAATCATACCTTAAGGTCATCACATTCCATATCTTCTCTAGGCTTACTCCACTGTTTCAGGTATTCCACATATTTTCTTTTTTCTTCACGCAGCTTCTCTCTTTCCTTAAAAGGGGAGTCACAAATGTTTATCAAATGTAGGCAGATTGCCCTAGTACAGTTTCTAGAACCACACCACTTACTATTTCAATCACACTGAAAAA
>VZTO01002376.1:0-16894 GCA_013400615.1 Syrrhaptes paradoxus
AAAAAAAAAAAAAAGCAGATATGACTTTAGGTCCCTAAAAATCCCCCAAATCTCTAACCCCCCAAACACCAGTAGAGCTCCGAGACCCCACAGGCCCCTCCATTCACAACACCCTTTCTGCACCCACAGCTAGGACACGCTGAACTGTCACAGGGGTTGACTTTGGGACCTGGAAGTCCTCCACAGATCACTCACATTCACCACATACCAGTTATTTTAATGCTAGGAAGGGAAAAGCATCTAAACATCATTTTGCAAATGTTAAGCTATTAAACTAGCAAATGATTTGAGACAAGAGTAAGTATACGGGGTCAGCTTCTCTTTCAAACACTTCTAGGGTACATTATGTGCAGCATGCTTCATGCAAATACCACGGCCTTGAGGTTTTTCCTTGTGGCTTTGTTCATTCTCTCATTTCTGCAAGGAGGCAGGAGGAATAAATAGATGTTTTTATCACCACTTTTTTGCTTTCAGAAAGTTCACATATTGCATTTTTGACATTATGTAAATTAAAAATCACCATGGCATTACCTGAAATAAACTATTATATCACTCCTTTCACGCTGCTCTAGTTAAGATACTGTCAGCACTTCCATTACTAGACTTATTTCAAGGAGTTTCAGACTTAGTTGGTAGAAAGGTGTGGGATATTTTTTTTTTTTAAAGGGAAACTTATAACAAATGCCCAGCCTAGGGGAGAATTTCATTTTTTTCAGATTTGGGCAAAAACTACTTGTCATTTTATCATTCAAATGCAATGAGAATATTAACCCTCCGAAAGTTTGCACATTAGGGTGAAACCATATGAAAGATATTTCTCAAATGTTGAAAACTCAGCTGGGAAGTTTCCTTGGAGCAGTTTGTGGTGGAGGTTTAGCTCTGGGAGCAGGACACACACTGCAGTGAAAAAGGAGATCCGTTTAGAGCAATTTGTTTTCCATTAAATTAGACCAGCTGCAGTCTGGCTGAAGCTCTGATCAGTGGGACAGATCGCCTCGTGTGGTGGGAGTCCGGGTGCCTCAGGAATTGGCTGGGTTTGGATCGATGTTGAGCTGTGTCTGTGTGTTTACAAACCCCAGGAGCCTGGGCAGCCCCAGCTCACCCTCCTGCCTTTGGTCTGCCTGAGCAGAGGTTTTGTCTGGGACTTGTAGGGAGCAGAACCCTGGTGTTTCCATTACTTGGCCTGTGTATATACACACATATATGTGTATATGTACATACACACAGATCATCATGCAGTTATTTACCCTAAGCTTTCAATAACATCATAAAGCACTCTCCAGACTACAAATTCGGCTTTGCTCAGTGTGTCCTCTCTACAGATCCGTTCACATTCATTACAAAGGCAATGCACTGTCTCAGGATAGTGTTAAATTCAGCATCTCCTCCCCAGAAATGGCATTTGGGTCACCAGCGTAAGACAACAGCTCTGGATACCAGCACCAAGTGTGTCCTTATTGCCAGGGATAACTGCTGAGGGTCCCAATGCAAAAGTCACAATGATCAGGTGTTCCCAAAGGCCGGCCTGTAAACCCCCAGTCCCATTGCAGGTAATCCTAGAATGGTTTGGGTTGGAAGTGACCTTAAAGCCCACCCAGTGCCACTCCCTATCATGGGCAGGGACACCTCCCACGAGCCCAGGTTGCCCAAAGCCTCATCCAGCCTGGCTTTGAACCCCTCCAGGGATGGGGCATCCACAGCTGCTCTAATATGGATGTGAACTGTGTAACAGCCAAATTTTTTGTTTGTAGCCCAGGCTGGTATCCCATTTCTCTCACTAATTTACTCCCCAGTTCTGGTTTACACTGACAGCCAGCCTCACCAAACCAGTGTAAAAATCTGCCCAGCTCTGGTGCTGGGGTACAAATATCAACTACCTTGAGGAACAAGGAGCCCAACATGCAAATGCATCACTAGTGTGCTTTGTCCCTGCTCTTCCTTGCAGGCTCAACTCTACGCACATCTTTTGAAGGATAGCTGGTTTCAGATACAGTTGTGCAGAAAGGGGAATAAATTTGCTCTCCATGTCGGGTAGAACAAGGAGTAATGGACTTAAATTACAGCCAGGGAGATTCAGACTAGACGTTAAGATAAACTTTCTAATGGCAAGGGTAGTTAAACACCAGAAAAGATGGCCCAGCGAGAGCGTGAAATCCCTACTCTGGGAGGTTTTGAGTACAGATTAGACAAACGCCTGACAGGAGTGACAATTTTGATGTTCCTTTGGGGCAGGGGATTATATCTTGATTTCCTTTCCATCCTTGTTTCCTACAGCGCTCTGGAAATCCTTTAGAAATAAGAAAGAATACATATTTTGATGGCTTACATCCTACCCTGCGTTCCTCTGTGTAATCATTCGGGCTGGGACACGAGGCTCCGGCTGTCTCCTCGGGATCCGTGTGTAAATGCCAGGAGCTCTTCAAACCTGCCGGCTGCTGGGCAAACAGCACACGGGACAGGCTTTACAGGGTTATTCTTGGTGGCATCTGTCAGGCAACAGGCTTCACAATGAGCGAGCATCAGGAGTCATAGAAAATTTTTGGTTTTTTTAAATTAATAAAGCTTTCAGCAAGTGAAACCAAGCCCCTTTCTGCTGGCTGCATCTGAGATTTCTGCCGAGTGGCTGCTAATGCGTCTGCATTCCCCGGCAGCGAAGGGATGAGGGTCCAATTTGTGAGCCGCAGGAAATTTCACAGGCAAGATGCGAACAGCCAATTTCAGGCTTTGTTTAGAAATATTTTCTGTGTTTCCTGCTGCTGCAAGAAAGCAAGGAGAGGGAAAAAACCAAAACAGGATTTCACTCAGCCTCTTCAGTGCCACTCATTTTTCCACCCCCAGTAAAGCAAAACTCAAGCTATAAAACTGGAGGCAGACACAAGGCGTGGAGGAAAAGCTGACAGTCTTCGTCAGCTGCTGCTTTACTCTGCAGCCCTCTCCTCTTCCTCACTCTGAAGCCTTCACGCCCTCTTTTCTCCCCTGTCCTGTCTCACCCCCCACATTATTGCAGCCCCTGTTCTCCCCCAGTCGCCGAGCTCCTCCCAGTTTTAAACTCTGCAGGACCAGAGATCTCCCCACTCCCTGTGCCATTCATACTCCTGGGTCCCCAGCTGCCCTTCTTGCTGCCTTTTTAGCCTAACTAGTGCAAAATTAGACAATACACCCCTTTTTCCAGCCTAGGCTGGAATTACTAATTGAGTAACTGCCAAAAAATTCTCATCCAGGTAGATTCACGTAATCACATATTTCCTGGCTGAAAACACACCCAGTGGTGGCTGCAAAAGCCAATGTCATGGAGAACCACATGTTTCAAATTAATTTTAGTCAGGGCAATTCTTTGACTTGTGCATCTCTCCAGGCTCTTGGTTCTGTAGCTCGCTTTTCAAACCCAAACCAAAGAACATTTTCTTCTCCCACTATCAAGCATCCGTCTTCACACACAGAGACATTACAAGAGGGTAACCCGACATTCAGAGCTCAGCTACAACAGCCCCTACACTTCTGAGCTGCTTATACAGAGATTTAATTTTCAGAATACAGACTCAATTTTTCCATAGTTATCTTTCCTATTTTTTTTAATCATCCACAGCCATAATGCTGGCAAGTACAGGAACAGACAAAAGGGACTCAGATTTTAAGTATATGTATGTAGGCACATATATATTTTTCATTTTCGGATGTTTCCCTTAATCATATCTTGAATTAATGCAGGGCTTGTTCATTCGGAGCTCTCATTACCCTCTTAATTAACTGTGCACAGATGGAAAAAGTCGGAATTGCTTCACTCGAGTTGTTCTGCTAGTTTTAAAATGAGATGGCAGATGGAGGACAAGGCAGAGAGGGCTCAGCTCAGAGGTAGGAGACAAGTTTTCAAGCTGTCACAGAAACGTCAACAAACGCTCCATCTGTTTATGAGGAGTACCAGGCAGAGGCAGCTTTAAGTGCTATCCGCAGACGTGAGTTCAAAGAACTCCAAACAATTAGCAGCCAAATGAAAGTTGCCGTTTCGGTTTGAGATTTACCAGGACATTGTCAATTCATTCTGCTGACATTGGATCTCAGCACCCAGCACGCCACTCCCGGCAATATTCCCGGCACAGCAGCAGCCAGGATGCGCTCAGGACCCTCGGGGTGTGTGTTGGCTTGGCAAGACTACATCCCTAAGGCTCTGCACACAAACCTCAGAGAAAGATGTTCCTAAAGGCCCTAAAGCAAGCGAATCTCTCAAGACTGATAACATAACCCCCAAGGAAGCAGCTCTGAGCTCATCCCCGATGAGCAGGAGGCCACAGAAAGGAAGGGTCCTCAGCAGAGGACCCTCAAACACAGACACTCATTCTGGAGTCTCCTCTGGTTTCAGCTTTCCAGAAGTTTTCTGTGAGTGAATGCAGGATCCCTGGAACAGACCAGTGCCAGCCTTTGGGAAGTACAGGCAACCAAGAGTAACTGAAGCCACATATACAAGGTGATGCAAGAATAAACTCCCCTCTCCTTTCCCAGAACAGCCCTTCTCAAACTGCTCCAGTGGGATATTAAACTGTTATCCTGTTGGAAATAACACGTACATGCTGATCTTAACATGGGAGGGCACAGCACCGTTATTAACATTTTAGAGGCGAAATAGCACAGTGTAAAATAACCATGGCAGGGCTGTATGTAATGCAGTGGCTTTGGATATATAAATAACCCAGGAAAGCGACGAGGAACACAGCTGTTTCCCAATACAGAAGCCAAGTTATGCGGGCTGCGTACATCTGTAACCAGGCTTTGTTAGTTTATGTATGGTTAGCAGGCATGGTTATTGGAAACTGAATTGTACCCATGTGGTTTTCACAGTTGGAGATGCTAGGAGAAATACACACAAAAAAGCAGTTCTGCACAGCTTCTTGTGATATACGTGTTAATTCTGTTTCCAGTAACTTAAGTTCTTTCTGGGCAAAAGAATATGTTACAATGACAGGAAAATCCAGGACCCCATCTATATACCCTCATTTCAAAACTGAAACTAGGGATTTGGATTTTACTCAGCTTCAGAGATGTCTGTTTTGCCTCAGTTCCAATACTTTTTGTAGCTTATTTTTCCATAACAAACAGTTTCCAGACATAGAACAAAACCTAAATCTGACAAATGTGTATAAAAGGTATTCCCAGCAAAAGCTGCAGTGGAAGATTTTCTATTTCCTCTTAATACGGTACAAATATTTTTATTTGTGTGAAATCCCAACTGCTTTTTCCTAGCTCATCTCTAGCCCCCACCATGGGTCCATACCATACAGTTGGTGTCGTTTAGAGTCTACTGGGTGTCCTGTGTTGTGTGGATTGGATATGAAGCGTTGTGTCTGTTCTTACTCAGAGATGGAGAGGGTAGAGTTACACCTACGTCTGAAGGAATCCATTAAAGGGCTTTCAGCAGGGTGTGAAGACCCACATGCCCAAGGGGAGACCATCATCTCAGTTTTGCCTTCACCTATTCATACACTGTGTGTTCAGGCCCCTCAATGCCATCAGCCCATCAAGCAGTGCTCAGGCTGCAGAGCTACTGGGAACAGGACATACTGAACTGTCACCTTTTGTCAAGAGCAGACCACTGCAGGTGACACTAGGACACTGCGGCTGCCCACAGTTCATTGGAGAGGAACCCAGAAACATCCCAGACCCTGCCAGCAAAAGGATGTGAAAGTGATTTTCTTCAGACTGCTGCCCAGGAAGCTTAAAAATCACAAACCTCACAAAGCTTCTTCTGCAGGAAAAATGAAAAAAAAAAGGAAGAAGAAATAAAGGAGAAACGAGGATAACAGCAGAAGCTAATCTCTGTGCATGTTCTCAGTCTGACAGGAGAGTACCCTTCCCAGGGGCTTCTTATCAGAACCTCAGCTCCCTCAAAGTCACAGATCAGGGTAATTACACTCTGATAAGCACCGTCCTTGCTCATTCGCAGTTAGATGCTGTAGTTCCTCATTTTGTGCTCTGAATATCGGGACAGCATCACTGCCCACAGCATCACTGCCCCACAGCACCTGCAATAGTGTGCTTCTCCAAACTAGTTGCAATGCAAAAGCATGACATGCAACTCTGGCATACACACCTGAAAAATCACTTTAGGAACCCTAGGTTATAAATAGGGGCATGAGATGCAAGTATTCAGGANTTCATTGGAGAGGAACCCAGAAACATCCCAGACCCTGCCAGCAAAAGGATGTGAAAGTGATTTTCTTCAGACTGCTGCCCAGGAAGCTTAAAAATCACAAACCTCACAAAGCTTCTTCTNGTAGTATACTTCTCCAAACTAGTTGCAGTGCAAAAGTGCGACATGTAATTCTGACGTACACACCTGGAAAAGCACTTTAGGAACCTTAGGTTATAAATAGGGGCATGAGATGCAAGTATTCAGGAGTCTCATACTATCAAAGGCTTGTTGTGAACTCAGGTAAAATCCTACAATCCAGACCATGCAAGAAACCAGTATCTGCTGTAACAGCCCTTTCTGGTATTGCCATGAAAATCCTGAAGCACCCACCAAGGAAACACCAGCAACAACTGCAAAGGGAAAGGATAAGTTCATGTCCTGGGAACCCTACAGCAAGCTGAGAGATTAATCAGTCCAGGACACTTCATCTTGGGCTATTCATATTTTTAGAAGCTTCCTATGGGCTTGCTAATTGCTCCACAAAAGTAGATCACGCATTACTACGTACTATGGAGTCTGCTATATCCTCCATAAACACAGGACAGACTGACATGAATCCTCTACCAGACATTCTCCAATTCTCCTGCCTCTTGGAGCACTTGCACACACAGGATCTCTTCCTTAGCCATTTCCATTCCTCAAATTCAACAAATATTCCCTCTAAGCATGCTCTCTGCAGGACCCCTCTAAGCAGCTGATCCAAATAGACCTGCTCTCAGACAGACCACCCCTGGAGTCCTCTGCAACCTGGTTGGGCTGGAGGTTGCTGGAAGAAAGATTCCCCGAGTTATTGCTGGGTCATGAATTTATTTAATGAGTGAGCAGAGAACAGTTTCAGTTTTAGAATATTTCCCCCCACACACACTTATTCTTTTTTTTGCTTTTCTAAAACAGGTACTTAAATCATCCCAATGAATAATAAGGATGCTCACCAACCCAATTTAAGGCAATTTCCATTTCTGTCCCAATATCCTCCTCAAACATACTTTTCCCTTTATCTGTGGAACGGCCCATTCTGCACAGCACCTTAAATAGAAAGTGCTACACTAGCTAAATGCTGCCTTTCAACTATTACAATAAATATCTGACAGTGAAGAAAATAAGAAAAGAGGCAGGCGGGGACTGATCTGCCTTGTCATATGCTAGTGACTTGGCACCGAAAGCTTTGTCAGTCCATTAGCTGCTGTTAATTTCCTTGTTCTTCATGGCAAAGGTGCCCATAATTGGTGAAGCTGCTGGAAATATCACATAAATGGGGCAATTCACACTCAGAACTGTCACTGTAATAAAATCCCATTTAGAAAATGTCCCCTTTACCTAAGGAAAAAAAAGAGTAAGCTTTAGAGCCTGCCCTCCCCCTATTCTTTTCTTGTAGGAATGCATGACCCATCAACATCAGACAGGAGCAGAGATCTGTCCATCTCCCTGAACTGGCCATCATTTGACAGGGACATCAAGTCTGATGGCCCATAATCAGCTCAGACACAACAGATTTTATTTTTTCTTATGTGGGGCTTTTCAGACTGGACAGAAGCCAAAGAAACAGATAAATATAAAATGAGCATGAAATTCTTGCCATTACCAGCATTATTAGTGCATGTGCGCTTGAGGAAGTGACAGACGTAAGCAGACAGAAGCAGAGCTGGCTTGGGGAGATGGAGCACACCAGGAGTCAGGTCATTTTACTCAGCAGTTCTCTCTCTTGCCAGACCTCAGAGCTGGACTATACAACCCATCTTTTCACCTGCGAGATGGAAAGAGGCAGGGGACACCTTAACTGAAGGGTGGTACAGCCCTTTGAAACATATGGAAATCATACAAAACTCCAACGAAATCCAAGAAGGGATGGTTTTAATTTTCAGTACAGTCCAAGTTTCATATGGAAAAAATGCCAGTTACTTTTGGACAAATCTTAGATCCATTTGATATCATCATAGGTGCCAGCTATTTTTGTTGGAGCTACCAGAGTTTGTAAAGCATTTCCTTCTGAATGTTTAAAATGAGATCTCTTCCATATTTTTTCAATTTCGTTGAAAAATAACAGAGAAAAACAGGGATGGCATCTCCCCTGGGCTAACAGACAATACTATATTCATTTCCCAAAGCCTAGAAACTGCCTGCTATGCTTGAGGATTGCCTTCTCTGAATTTCTGCCCAGAGCTTTGGCCCCAACAGCAAAACCTCTGCTAGCTCTGTTAAGACAGTTGATACTAAATTAAGATTTGAAAGGTTAAATTCAAGTACAAAGCTCAAAGTCAGTTGGGTAGGTACCAACTGGGGTACTGTGGGAACCCTTCTATACTTACAAGGCAGATTCTGAAAAAAAAGAAAAAAATTTGAAGTGGGATATGCATCCCTTCTGGTCTACCCTGAATATCACGGCTGCTGGGCAGAACATGCAGCTGGCCCATTGGTATCTCATTTAAAGTACACATGATTAACTCACAAGACCTATCAATCATTAATAAATTTCCAATAATCAGAAAGAACAAGCAGCATAGGTATCTCTAAATGTTTTCACGGGATAAATAAGCCTTTGGCAGAAGGATTCATCCCAAGCTGGCACCAAGCACATGGATGAAGGACCAGGTACATGCCCAGCTTCTGACCTCACATTCACCCAGTTTTGTCCAGAAACACAGTACAGAACACCACCAGCAAATGAGAGCATGCTGCTGTGAGGTATCTGAGCATGACTCTAGTTCTTCTTAAAAGGATAACAGGGAGGATTTGTGGTTAAGGGTTTGGCATTTCCCCTTCTGACTGGGCTGGTTAGGTAAGGCTTGTCATTGAAAGGGCTGGATTTGGAGTGTTTTGCAGTTGTGCTACCTCAAATGTTTACTCTGTGTCCACTGGAGCAGTTTGCAAAGCCATCAGCAATCACTCTAATCTTCCTGAGCAGCCTGAGTGAGCAGTGAAATGAAAGACTTCAGCAAAGTCTTCAAAAAGCCGGTGAGATTAATCTTGTCAAGTGTAAACACTTCTTGACTCAGCACTGGGTAGGGGTGGGGAATAGAAGACTGGTCTTTTTGACAGACCCACAGCTGCCAGTTTTCCCCATTATCACAGAAGAGACAGACACTGTCGGGGTGACATGGTAGGAAAACCTGTAACATTGGGGAGAAGCCTGACCTGCAGAGCTGTGACGTTAAGAGGTGCAGGGTGGTTTTAGCTCTCTACTCAAGCAGACGTCACTTCAGTAACGAAAAACTTCCCTGGAAAACAGAGCATGCAGGGTAAGGTCTCTGATCTCCAAAAGGCTTCTACCTCCCTCTCAGCAAGGAGGTTTTGGGGGGGGGATATGTGTGGACAATCATATTTTCTTAGTTACAGCAGAAAACTATTGGTGAGGAATGTCCTGTCCTTTGCCCATGAGTCCAACCAAGGATACTCCAATAACCTTGGGAAGCGTGCTTTATTTTTTTATCCCTGTAATAAAATCAGTCTTGTTACAGCCTTGCCCATCTCCCAAGAGCCTAGATCTCATCTCCAAGCCAGAAGCACAACTAATTACTAACAGCACCAGGTCCAGAGAGATGAGCAACTTCAAGAGTCAAGAGAAGCACGTCAATTCAGCAAAGCACTTCAGCACATGGAACCGGATCCCATTGACTTCGATAGACCTGAGGCATGCGTTATGAGTTCAGGATGTGCAGAAGGGCTTTGCTGCACAGTAGTATTGTGATTGGGGAAATATCTTATAACCCAAACAACTCTGTAAACCTGACTCTGGGGGGGACATCCCTTCTTGCTTGAAGTTTAGTAGGACACAGTAAATTAAGACAATCTGGGTGGCACCGAGGAATACAAAGCACTGCAGTGAATCCCTGCAGCAGCTCATGCCTCCCAGCATTGCCTACACCAGGCAAATAAGCACCTCAACATCTCTCATAAGCAATATCCTGAATTGGGGCCTTAAGCACAGTCCGAACAGTTGGTGCCAATGATTGTGATAGCTGGAATGAGCCAAGGAAAGCAGGAATCTGGCTTGGAACCAAGCACAGGTTCTGAAGATTAAGATATTTTAGTTAATGAGGAGGTGTAGCAGAGAGAACAAGAGAAAGANGAACACCTTAACTGAACGGTGGTACAGCCCTTTGAAACATATGTAAATCATACAAAACTCCAACGAAATCCAAGAAGGGATGGTTTTAATTTTCAGTACAGTCCAAGTTTCATATGGAAAAAATGCCAGTTACTTTTGGACAAATCTTAGATCCATTTGATATCATCATAGGTGCCAGCTATTTTTGTTGGAGCTACCAGAGTTTGTAAAGCATTTCCTTCTGAATGTTTAAAATGAGATCTCTTCCATATTTTTTCAATTTCGTTGAAAAATAACAGAGAAAAACAGGGATGGCATCTCCCCTGGGCTAACAGACAATACTATATTCATTTCCCAAAGCCTAGAAACTGCCTGCTATGCTTGAGGATTGCCTTCTCTGAATTTCTGCCCAGAGCTTTGGCCCCAACAGCAAAACCTCTGCTAGCTCTGTTAAGACAGTTGATACTAAATTAAGATTTGAAAGGTTAAATTCAAGTACAAAGCTCAAAGTCAGTTGGGTAGGTACCAACTGGGGTACTGTGGGAACCCTTCTATACTTACAAGGCAGATTCTGAAAAAAAAGAAAAAAATTTGAAGTGGGATATGCATCCCTTCTGGTCTACCCTGAATATCACGGCTGCTGGGCAGAACATGCAGCTGGCCCATTGGTATCTCATTTAAAGTACACATGATTAACTCACAAGACCTATCAATCATTAATAAATTTCCAATAATCAGAAAGAACAAGCAGCATAGGTATCTCTAAATGTTTTCACGGGATAAATAAGCCTTTGGCAGAAGGATTCATCCCAAGCTGGCACCAAGCACATGGATGAAGGACCAGGTACATGCCCAGCTTCTGACCTCACATTCACCCAGTTTTGTCCAGAAACACAGTACAGAACACCACCAGCAAATGAGAGCATGCTGCTGTGAGGTATCTGAGCATGACTCTAGTTCTTCTTAAAAGGATAACAGGGAGGATTTGTGGTTAAGGGTTTGGCATTTCCCCTTCTGACTGGGCTGGTTAGGTAAGGCTTGTCATTGAAAGGGCTGGATTTGGAGTGTTTTGCAGTTGTGCTACCTCAAATGTTTACTCTGTGTCCACTGGAGCAGTTTGCAAAGCCATCAGCAATCACTCTAATCTTCCTGAGCAGCCTGAGTGAGCAGTGAAATGAAAGACTTCAGCAAAGTCTTCAAAAAGCCGGTGAGATTAATCTTGTCAAGTGTAAACACTTCTTGACTCAGCACTGGGTAGGGGTGGGGAATAGAAGACTGGTCTTTTTGACAGACCCACAGCTGCCAGTTTTCCCCATTATCACAGAAGAGACAGACACTGTCGGGGTGACATGGTAGGAAAACCTGTAACATTGGGGAGAAGCCTGACCTGCAGAGCTGTGACGTTAAGAGGTGCAGGGTGGTTTTAGCTCTCTACTCAAGCAGACGTCACTTCAGTAACGAAAAACTTCCCTGGAAAACAGAGCATGCAGGGTAAGGTCTCTGATCTCCAAAAGGCTTCTACCTCCCTCTCAGCAAGGAGGTTTTGGGGGGGGGATATGTGTGGACAATCATATTTTCTTAGTTACAGCAGAAAACTATTGGTGAGGAATGTCCTGTCCTTTGCCCATGAGTCCAACCAAGGATACTCCAATAACCTTGGGAAGCGTGCTTTATTTTTTTATCCCTGTAATAAAATCAGTCTTGTTACAGCCTTGCCCATCTCCCAAGAGCCTAGATCTCATCTCCAAGCCAGAAGCACAACTAATTACTAACAGCACCAGGTCCAGAGAGATGAGCAACTTCAAGAGTCAAGAGAAGCACGTCAATTCAGCAAAGCACTTCAGCACATGGAACCGGATCCCATTGACTTCGATAGACCTGAGGCATGCGTTATGAGTTCAGGATGTGCAGAAGGGCTTTGCTGCACAGTAGTATTGTGATTGGGGAAATATCTTATAACCCAAACAACTCTGTAAACCTGACTCTGGGGGGGACATCCCTTCTTGCTTGAAGTTTAGTAGGACACAGTAAATTAAGACAATCTGGGTGGCACCGAGGAATACAAAGCACTGCAGTGAATCCCTGCAGCAGCTCATGCCTCCCAGCATTGCCTACACCAGGCAAATAAGCACCTCAACATCTCTCATAAGCAATATCCTGAATTGGGGCCTTAAGCACAGTCCGAACAGTTGGTGCCAATGATTGTGATAGCTGGAATGAGCCAAGGAAAGCAGGAATCTGGCTTGGAACCAAGCACAGGTTCTGAAGATTAAGATATTTTAGTTAATGAGGAGGTGTAGCAGAGAGAACAAGAGAAAGATACAGAAGCAGTAGAAGAGAAAAAGAGGCAGTGGGATAGCAGTCTTCCCAGGAATTCACAACAGCACAAGCCACGGTAGAGTTATTGTGTTCTATTGTAAAGGGCCACAGCAGGACCAGACAGCAGAGGAAAAGCTGCCCTTTGTAGCATCATTGACCTTCCTTCCATGAAATATCCTCCTTTCTGCCAAGGTGCCTGTGGCTGTAACATTGCAGTCCATTTGTGTATCCTTTGCAAATCGTTATGTCTTTATGATGACCTGAGTCAAATAAGAAGTTTCACACCAAGAATAATCCCATTTCTCTCCAGGATGTGATAACACAATGAAACACAATTGGGTCCCACATCTCTTTGTGTCAGTAGTATTGCAACCTTTTTTTTTTTTTAATTGTCCTAAAGTACCTATCACTTCATTATACCCTCCTCCTTTGCAACAAGTAATCATCACAAGCAATCTCGCTGCAGTGTCACTGATAGTCTGTACAGTTTTTGACTCTTCTAAACAGTATCCACAAACACTTGGTAATTGAACCATCCTTATCCAAGGGTGTTTTCTCCTTTCAGCAATCTCCAAAGATAAGACATAACTTCTGCATTTTATTCACATGAACACCATCATGTCATGCCTGCGCCCCAGCCCCCCTTTTAAAAGCGGATTGTTATTCAGGGCTACTGACGAGTACCCGATTAAGAGGACAGTGATGGATGACACACTATAAAACAGGTAAAACTATAAAGCAGCATAAAACCTTCATACCACCTCCCCAGCCCAGCACAGTATGCAATAATCCACAGCAGGTCTTTAAGTAGTTTGAGTTTTCTCCAGGCTCTCACTGCCTTTTACAGTATTTCTGGGACAGAAGACAAGCATAGCTTCAGGATCTAGGTAAGCAGGAGAACTGGAAGGACCACTGCAGGTCATCTGGTACAACCCCTCCCTCAAAACAAGGGCAACTTCAAAGTTACACTGGATAAGCTGCTAACAGCAATTATTTAGGACCCCTGTAGTCTGTCTGTTCAGAGACAGCTCAGGCTGGTTTGCTTTATCCTGCCTTTAGCCTTGCTCAAGTCAGACCACTGCTTTATCCCAAAGGGCTACATCTTCTCTCTAACCCAAAGACACTCACTCAACTCCAGAACACCGTTTATTTCCTGAAGGACTTCAAATTTAGGTAAAAGGAAAAAAAAAAAAAGCAGCAACAAAAGAGGAAGAATCTCTCAACCAAAGCCAGCAGGCAGAACCAAACTAGAACCAAGACTTCATACAACCCCTCCCAGTTTACCACCAGCTGAGCACAAATCCTCCTCTCCCAGCAACAACCAGCTCCACAAAACCACCAATATTCCATCAGAGAGAGCCTTTCCAACAAGCAGAATACTTTCCAGACTGACAAAGACCATCATTGTGTCTTACCTGGCTACAGTACTTGGTCTCCACGAGCTCAGGGCAGACTGGAAGCAGGCACTCCCAGGTGAGAAGGTTCACAACTAGCTGGAAGGCTTCTCTTTAGAGCTGGCAGGGCTTGGTTCCTCCCCCTTTATAGGAAAGGGGCTAATCTAATTAGCACCTGAACACAGCAGAAATGAGGTCACTTGCTTCCTGTGTAAAGCTTAATTTTGTATAATTTATTTTTACATTTTCTAATTGAATGAATATTAATTAACTGGAGTTTAATGCAGAAGATGAAGACATTAAACTCTCATTAACAAACACTGAATCCTATTCATCCCCAAACACTTCACATCTGCAGCATTAAGTTATCAAAGAAAAAAATCTCCTATGATTTATGTCGTTTTCCAGTGGAAAAAGGGAGGCTATGAATCTGCTTTATCAGCTAATTATCTGCAGGGTGACACATGGCTTTTCAAGCACCCAGGGAGGGGACAGGGGTTCTGGTGAGGTATCAGCACACAAGAGCCATGATTTTTCCTTGCATGGTGCAGCAACAGCGAAGATCCAAACGAGCTGGAGCACAGGGCTGGGAGCCAAACCTGGGCAATGAGTGGCATTGTGTGGAATTCATCGGGATGGGTGTCAGGGGGATGAATACAGCGATGTTTCAGAACTCATGTGACTATGGACTGTCACTGCCAAAGGCAATAGACCTCAATGGTGGACTTGAGGAAAAATGAATTGTTCTGGCCTTAGCCTGTGTTATTTGAACCTGAGGTTAATTTGTTATGGCCCCCACCACGTGCCATGGTTCATGTCATGGAACTGCAAGCCCCATAGTGGATCATCCATCTGCTAGGCACAGGGCTCTTTCTCTTCCACCAGGAGATGGATGATGAAGGGCGGTAACTCTCTTCCCACCTGCAGAAGGTTTCTCCACCCATCAAATCAGCTGCAGCTCGTGGAGGGATTATGGCCTCTCCAGGCAGAGTTACCGAACAGGGAAATGAGGAATGAGCCCAGGCTGTTAGCACAGACTCCTGCGGCTCCTTCGGCAATCACCCTAGTTTCCCACGAAGGGAGATGTGTCAGATTCTTCGCTGGTTCAATTTACTTTAAATATAAACACTGGGAGATGTCAGTCTACTTCAGAAAATGGAGCAGAGCTGAAAATGTACTAAAAGTGCCCTAAAAAGTTATCCAGTGATTTTATAGTGTTTCTTTCTTGTCATGTCATTTATAATTTAATTAGTGGCAGGTTGTCAAGCAATAACTATAATCTATAGATTTATATGCTGGAGAAAAATAGCTACTCATTCTTAAAGCAGCAGAGCTTGCTCCCCCTGAGCTCGCTGCTGGTGGAGTTGCCATCTGCTGATAGTTCCCTGGAACATCACGTGTTCCTTTAAGTATATTTATATAAATGAAACAGAACATCTTCACCACTTTTTTTTTTATTATTATTCCATGATTTATTTCAGCAAGTTTTACATTTCAATAGCTTTTTCATTTTTCCAATAGAAATCTTTTCTGAACGTGAAACCTGAGTTTATGTCTGAAAGTAAATGTTACACTAAAAGTGACAACAATAACCAACAATAAATTGTGAAAATAGCCTAGAGAAGTAAGCCTGAGAACCAAAACTGGAGGTGACAGTGGAGACATTGAGAAGACTCAGAAGAGAAACAACTGAGATGGTGAAGTCTGTTTCATATCAACAGGAATTCAATAAGCTGGAGGAGAGGCAAGGAAAGGAAATCTAGAGATCTGGCAAAAAACAAAGCAAAGAAAACCGAGCTGTTGATAACAAATAGGAAACTAACACCAAAGCAATGACCCGCTGTGACACCCAGAAATCTGAAAACGCAGCTGGAAGGTGCAGGTTTTTCCCCATCCAATGCATAACGCTGCAGCAAGATGGGCAAAGGACTTTGTCCTGGTCACCCAGCTGTTTCCTTTGAACAGAGCAGAACATGCAGCATACAGTAAAATTAGCATTAAACTCAGAAAATGCTATTCCTCCTTGTCCAAAATGAAACATCCTGACCACCTGAAAACATTTTGGCTGTGACATTTTGTTGAAAAGGAACTAAAAAAATTACACCAGAGGACCTCATCTGCTTCTGGATGTATTTAGTTTATTCTAAAGAGAGTTTCCCACAAAACAGGAACCCAGTGGCTGCCCAGCTCCCCCCTCTGTCTGTACTCAGCTCTGTGCCACGACACATACCAGCAGTTCTCCCCCCGATCTTACAGTGATGCAGTCTGCTTGGTTTTAATGAAATATGAACAGCCTAAATAGAGCATGTTAGCACCGGCAATATAATCCCTGCTCCTAAAAACCACATCGAAGTGATTGCACACTCGGACTTGCCATCTCCTGTCTGGATGCAAACACAGGCTGTTGCTTCTGTGCTTCAGAATTTTACAGGACACCCCAAGGATGCTGTTACTGAACTGAAAGGCAGCGAGAAAAATAAAATAAGGATGTTCTCTGCTGTAGTTTCACAAAGGCGATTGTACGATTCAAGGACTCACTGAAGATGAGCTGCTAATAAAAAAGGTCTGTAAGAAAAAAACACCTAAAATCCCATAGTTAAATGGACAATTTGCCACCTACAAAGCTACCAGCTTGCTCTGGACTTTTGGTGATAAATGTGCAGGCTTATGATAAGAGATACATTTTTGTAGCCTTCATGAGATAGGAGATGTTCCAAGAGCCGGTATCAGGTACACTCGTATTTCTGTAGATGACAGAAGTGTGGTGTAGAGCACAGCCAGCAAAGGAGCCACAAAATCCCTTAGGACTGGTGAGCAGACTGAAAAAGGGGAAAAACCAGTTTGCTGTGTGCAACCAAAGGATGTGCAGCTCTGCTCCAGGGATGGGTGAGGAGTGGTTAGGGTGGGCTTGAGCTGTGCTGGGAGTGGGACCAGGGCAGGAGAGGAATTAAA
>VZTO01002379.1:0-11300 GCA_013400615.1 Syrrhaptes paradoxus
CATTCTATGATTCCATGACAAAGCCAGCCATGGCACACAGGCTGCCCCAGCCCAACATCCAGATAGTACAAACAGATGTGCCAGCCTCCCATCTCCCATTAACCCCGTCTACGATAGCAGATCTTTAGCAGCCTTCCAGCACCTGAAGGAGGCTACAGGAAAGCTGGGGAGGGACTTTTTACAAGCACACGTAGCGACTGGATGAGGGGTAATTAATTTAAACTGGAAGAGGGCAGATTTAGACTAGATATTAGAAAGAAATTATTTACCAAGAGGGTGGTAAGCCACTGGAACAGGCTGCCCAGGGAAATTGTGGATGTCCCCTACCTGGAAGTGCTTCTGTGAACAAGGTATGGGAATGCACGACGAGGGCGGCTGGAAGAGTTGTGCACGCACTGGGCAGCAGCGAGGAATTCAGGTTCATTAATTCACCCCTGCTGCGCTCACGCTCCATTTTAACCCCCACTTTGCAAGCCCTGCTCTCAGAGAACCTTCCCCGGCCCCTCGGCGTGCTCCTGGGCTTGCAGCCGCTCCCGGAGCATCCTTCCCCCGGGGCTGACCCCGCTCCGCTCCCGCGCAGAGAACGCGGTTCGCGCCGCCGCCGACCTGCTGCTGGTGCGCCCGGCGCCGCGCGAGGAGTGCGCGCTGGAGATCCTGCGGGGGGCAGCACTGCGCCGCCGCGAGCTCTACTACCGCTACGGGGCCACGCGCCTGCCGCTGCTGCTGCGCGACTGCGCCGCCGAGCTGCTGGAATACCTGGTGCGGAGCCGCTACCGCCTGGACGGGCTCCGCGGGAAGCAGTGACCCCCCCCCCGGACCCCCCTGCACCGGCCTGCGGCGGTCACACACCCTCCTCTGCCGGCCGAGACGGGACCTGCAGCCGCGGCGGCACCGGCCGCGCAGCAGAAGCCTCCGGCGATGCTCGGGCGGGGGAGTTGGTCGGGTTTTGCAGTAGGTGGCACCGCAAGGGGGGAAGCTTCCTGCAGCTGCAGTGTCCCCTCCCGTTAGACCCTTTCCCTTCCCCAGACCGGGAAAAATAGTAACAAACTAATTATTGAATAAAATTTACTAACCTAACAGCTTTGTGTGCCCTGTTTTGTTAGTATTTCTCATTTGTTTCTTCTTTTTAAATCCTCTCTCCATTATTAAATGCTGAAGTGTCTTGCCTTTCACAGGAAAATTGAATCCTTACACTAATCCTTCATTATATCATCTAAGGAATAACTGGGTGTTTAGCCCAGATGTTTATTAGCTTGATGACCAAATTAAATGGAAGCTTTCCCACCAAGTTTGGAAAGCTTTGTTTGGCATACAGTTTCTTACACAAACATAACCAGAGAGGCCTTCCAGACACACAGAGCCACTGCATCACCACCCGCAGCCACGAGCTTGGCCCCCAGGAGTGGTGCACACTGAATGCAAAACCAAAGCACAAGCCTGGAGCGAGCTCTGCACCATCTCCCTGACCCTGGCAGCAGCACCTGAGCTGGAGCATTTACATCCAACATGGTTCTGGCCATTCAAGCACTGTTACCTGTTCTGAGACAAAGCAATGCAAAACCTCCCCAAACTCTTCCCCCTGCAGCCCTCTCCAGGGTCAGTTTGCTCCTCACTTTCTAACAGAAATGAGGAACCAGCATTGCTCCTCTCCTTATCCTGACACAAACCACTGCACACAGAGCGGGTTTTGCCCCTTAAACTTTCTCTTGCAGCAAATGCTTTGCAAACCCTTTTGCCATATGCACAGGCAGATGCTGAGCAGCGCGACACGTAGCACTTGTGAAAGCTGAAGATCTTTGTCATTCACCTGCTTGGCTCTTCTACTGCCTTCTGCAATCGGTGGATTCCTCAGGACAACAGCGCAATGTTTTCATCTAAGAGCCACCCAACAGAAAGTCAGTATTACACCAACAGGGATATCATGTAGGATAAGCCAGAAGCACCGATGAGGGTCTAAAACCCCAAAACTGTGCCAGCCTGGCTCTTGTTAGATAAGCATGTACCCCTGGGATACTGCTGATCAATCAATCCTTGCAGCAGCCAGCGAGGAAGGGAAGCACTGCCTCTGTTCTAGACGTGGAACAGAGAGAGAAGGATGTCCATCGCACGGAGGTGTGTGCTGAGGGGCCACAGGTGTCCCAGCCCCAAAGGAATACCACACCCACCGCTCCATGGAGCTGGATACTTCCCAGTGCCTTCCCTGCAATGCTCTCAAAAAACACACCTGCAACTCCCGGCAGGACACGGGTGCAAAGAGACAGCCTAAAGTCCAAAGCCAGGCTCTCCACTGGGTTAATGTTTGCTAAATCACCAGAAGTGCAACAAAAAGGTCCAACAGATACCAGCGAACTCGCGCGAGATAAGAACCAGTTCACGACTGCCATCTCTCCCAGCCCCGTTTGCAACCTCCTGACGTGTCCTCCCCGTGGCCAGGGCCGCTGAGCTTGTCTCGCTCCTCCTGGACCTTTGCAGAGGGATGGGTCTGCTCCTGAAGATTTTCATCCCCTTGCTGGGGCTGGTGTTGGCCTTTTATTTTTATTCAGCACCAGAGAATTTCAATGAAGGTAAGTCATTTAAAAAAATGCTTTAAAGCCGCAATCAGGGAAGCTGCTGCCAGCGTGGCAGTGCATGCCCGTGCAGCAGAGCAGGGACCATTGAAGGGCTTTTCAAAGTGCCACGGGAACAGACAAAGCACAGGAGGGCCAGGAGCTCGGAGGGGAGCACAGGCAGCTGCTGGTGCAAGGGGTCAGAGCACCCTGCCCTGCACAGGAAAGCTGCTGGGATTCCACTGGGTCTGCTGGGACGCACAGTAAGTGTCTGATCTCAGTAATTATTTAGGAAACATGCAGGTTTCCACTTTAAACATTGAATCCTTTTATTAGTCAACTCTTGCAATCTCCAAAAGCTGCTCCCAGAGCAGGCTGGATGCAGAACGCCAGCCTCGCACGCACTCCCTGCCAAGCCAGGATTAACAGCCAGGCTCTGGTCAGGGTTTGCAGGAGCAGGGCACGCTGCAGAGGGGCAACGCCGCTGTCTGCAGCTCCCTGCACCCAAAGGCCAGGGGCAGCGGGGGCAGAGAGCAGACGCAGCACCCACGAGCAGGGGGACAGCGTGGGCTGCACCAGCTCTGAGCTCTGCACCCTCCTCTGCAGAGATGCTCCGGGGGAAACGGGTGATCGTGACGGGAGCCAGCAGCGGCATCGGGGAGCAGATGGCGTATCACCTGGCACGCATGGAGGCCCACCTCCTGCTCACGGCGCGGACGGAGGCCAAGCTGCAGAAAGTAAACGGCGAGCAGAGCGAGCTGGGCTGGCAAAACACATTTGCAATCCAGAACCCCACAGTGCAGATATTCCCCAGCATGAGCCTGTTCTAACACACACACCCCCCCACCACAACAAATTGCACATCAACGCTGACAGCACGGCATTTCCTTCTCCACAGCTTTCAGCTGGGAATTCTGATCACCACCACCAAGGACAGCACTAGCCTGCCCAAGTCCTGGTGTGATCAAACCTCATCCTTTCTTAAAGCCTGAACTGTTTTTGCATCCTGTGTCCAACAGAATCAAAATTAAGCGATTGCATCCCTGTTTATAAACTCTAAATATCTGGCTCAGATGTGCCAGTCTAACTCTGCAGCCAGAAACCTTTTGCTGAGCAATGCATCTCCTCCCACCCAGGGAGAAGGGTCTCCAACGGGACAGGGAGATGCACTGCCCACCTGCCACCTTTGTGGGACGGGGCACTACAGGGAGGGGGTCCATTCCCAACACCGCTCTCGCTGTCACGCAGGTTGTGGAGCGATGCCTGGAGCTGGGGGCTGCATCCGCCCGCTACGTGAGCGGCTCCATGGAGGACACGGCGCTCCCCGAGGTGGTGGTGAGGGAGGCTGAGAACACCTGGGGTAGGTGGTGACAAGCTGCCCTTCCCCACTCCCCAGCACACCTCGCGCTACATTTGGGGCCATGCCAGCCGACAAGAACCTGCTTCGCGTTGAGATGCCGGTCACTAACAGCAAACACGCTCGGCTTGCAGGTGGCCTCGACATGCTCATCCTAAACCACATCGGTCACTCGCACTTCAACTATTTCAACGGGGACGTTGGGCACGTACGAAAGCTCCTGGAGACCAACTTCCTCAGCTACGTGGCGATGACGGTGTCTGCCCTGCCCATGCTGAAGGAGAGCGAGGGCAGCATCGTGGTGGTTTCCTCCATGGCAGGTGAGCATGCCAGGGGCCAGGCTCTCCCTCCCGTGTCCCTTCCTCCTCCCTGCTGCAGCTCTTCTTCAAAAGCCAGAATCAGGACCATGAGGCAGAGAGCCACCCCGCTGGGAGCCAGCATCAACATGTGATTTGTATCCTGGATGCACAGTCCAAGTCCTCTGGGGAATTTACGTTCTGTGCCCTGTCCTGCTAGTCTCTCTGCACCCCCTGATCACCTTCACGCCTTGCAGCTGATGGCTGCGGGTGATTTTACGTGCATGGCCACATATGACACGTGCATTTGCTGTGCATGGGTATGTACACAGGAATACAAGAACAGCATCACCCACAACTGAAGGTACTTCATGCCACATGCTACATTTTAAACACTCCTCCATTTATTTCTCTCAAGCTTTCACAACAGCTTACTCCATCACCCTAAATCACAATANTCCCCTGATCACCTTCACACCTTGCAGCTGATGGCACACCGTTGCGGGTGATTTTACATGCATGGCCACGTATGACACGTGCATTTGCTGTGCATGGGTATGTACACAGGAATACAAGAACAGCATCAATCACAACTGAAGGTACTTCATGCCACATGCTACATTTTAAACACTCCTCCATTTATTTCTCTCAAGCTTTCACAACAGCTTGCTCCATCACCCTAGATCACAATATCGTAAGGCAAGTCACACAGCCTGATGTCTGCCCAGCACACAAACCCTGACCTTGTGTCTCTGCTCCAGGTAAAACAGGCACCCCATTTGTTGCTCCCTATTCTGCAACTAAGTTCGCCTTGGATGGATTTTTCAGCTCCTTGCGACACGAATTCATCATAGACAAGGTCAATGTCTCCATCACGCTCTGCGTCCTGGGCTACATCAACACAGGTAAGCTCAGCACCCCTGAGGCTCAGGACCCCTGGGGCCCCATGACTCGGTGCATTTCCAGACAGAGCCACACTGAGCCCATCACCTGCCCCCAGGTCTCGGGCTGCAGCAGCTGTGCAGTTGTAGGAACGGCTCCTCAGCTCTTTAAAAAGTGTGGCCTGAGACTTTTGACTCTGCTGTCCCTGCAGTAAGCCCAGGGAAGGTGGGGATTCTGTCCTATAGTCACTCAAGACATAGAATGGATTGGGAAAGACATTGCTATAACTGTTATTTATTTATTTTAACTATTCTAAGCCTTGTTAGATAGGTCTGATCCCCAGTGTTTGTCCATTTGTCAGAGAAAGGCACAGACACCCCACTGAGCCAGGGGTGCCTGTGGCAGCCCCTCTGCCCCACACTGCTCCTTCCCTCCCTGTCCTCCTGTCCCTCCAGAAAGCGCCATCCGCGCGGTCTCGCACGCCATCCGGGGCACGCCGGCGCCCAAGGAGGAGTGTGCGCTGGAGATCATCAAGAGCGGGGCGCTGCGCCAGCGGGAGCTGCACTACCCACCCGGGGTGGTGGGCAGCACGCTTCTCCTCCAGGCCATAGCCCCCGACTTCCTCGACTCCCTCATCAGGAACAGTTATAAAGTGGAAAACATCAAAAGAACATAGCCCCCCAGGGCAGCGAGCATGCCGGGACACCTTGGGCCAGGCACGAGGGATTTGGGTGTTAATCCGGCTGCTCAGGAGCCCTTTTCCACGCCACTGGAGCGGCCCCATGCTGATGCACTCTGGAAACCCAAGATGGGATTGTCATGGTTTGACCCACCCAGCAGCAAATACCAGGCAGCCGCTCACTCACCCTCCCCACACCTGGGGATGGGGGAGAGAATTAAAGGGGTAAAGGGAAAAGAGACTCGTGGGTTGAGATAAGAACAATTTAATAACTAAACTACAATAAAGTTGAAAACAATAATGATAATAATAATTACAATATACAAATAAGTGATACACGGTGACAATGCTTACCACCCGATGACCAAGGCCCTGCCTGCTCCCAGCTAACAGTCCTGGTGCAGATAAAGTCCCAAAACTGCAATCCCAGAAAAGATAAGAGCCTGAGAACTGACTGGGAGTGAGCACCAACCAAGAACATTCACAACTGGCTTTTTCTGACCAAGAGGCACCTCAGAGAAGCTCCTGGCAGCAGGACCTGCTGCCCACATCCTGCTCTCACCAGCAGCTTTCCTGCTCAACCTCCAAACACTGTTCCCCTACCAAAAGCCCCAAAGCCCGTGGTTCTGAGTGCCGTGGGAAGTGAGCTGAGCCACAGTGAGGGTTTGGGCCGAGCAGCACAAACCACCCAAAGCCACAAGAGGGTCTTTGAACCAGGAAATTTTTGTCTTGTATCTCTTCTAGGTTGGTCTTTGTAAAAATAAATCCTGTGATACTTTATAAGATCTGTGCTTTTCTCGTGTTCCTTTTTGATGTGCACAGGCACCAGCCCCGGGTTAAACTGACCTCCCTGCACAATTTGCATTAACGCAGCTTTCACTTCTCCAAAGACTTCAATTAATTTCTGCCATTTGTGACCTCTCCTCAGCCACCCATACCCACTTCTTTTTTTCCTTTCCAATCTACAAGATACCTTAAAATAACAGCATCACTGGCCTTCCCCAACTCTGGATTTCTCCACCCAAAGCAGCTCAGGGAGACTCTGTCCCCAAGCGCCACAAGCAGCTCCGTGACCCAGCACTCAACCTCCGCGTGTCGGAGACCGATAAAGGGAGATAGCCCAAAAGATAATCCCTGGCTCTGCTTGGGGAGAAGCAGGAGACTCTGGCCTCCCAAGATAACCCAAATCCCACCGCACGCCGGGCCCCTGCACCCTGCGGCCAGGCTGCGAGCAGAGACAGGAACCAGGGCTCGGCTGCGGGCGCCCGTTTCCTGTTTTACGGAGCAAGAGCAGCAGAATGAGGCGGTTTGCATGAAGATGGCAGTTGGAGCGTGTTGGTGCCCGACAACCCCCAGCTCGCCCCGCTCCTCTGCAGTGGTCGAGGGGTAGGACAGGACCCCTCGGGCCAGGTAAGTGCCCATGGGGCTGGGGCCAGCGAGGGATGGAGGGGAGCGGAGGCTGCCGTGCCAACAGCAGCGGTATGCACCTTTTTTCCTCTTTTTTCACTCGGTTTTCAGCCTACATGCTTGACACCGGGAGGCTGTAACATGAACCAGCAAGATGCACTTTTGCTTTTGTTTCCCTTGAAGTGAGACGTGTAACAGTTTGGAAAGCAAAGGTAAAGGACACGTTTGTTAATATAGAGAGGGTAATTTAGGGTAACAGGAGGAGGAAATGGAGAATTAGCTTGTCAAGAAGGCCTCAGCAGGTTGCTCAGCTTGCGGTGAGTAATGGACTGTGTATTTCTCCAAGCTTTACCTTGCTTTAAAGCGTGTTTTTGGGTAACTGAGGCTGATACAAGAGCCTCTGCAGGGGTGCTGTGACAGGCTGGGCAGTGCAGGTGGGAGAGGGGCTGAGCTGCTCCCGACGGGAAGAACGGGATGAGCAGGGACCGAGCAGGACATCCAGACTGAAGGTGCAATTTGGCCATTTCTAAAACTAAGAATACTTAGTTGAAAAATCTTTTAAAGCATCCCAAGGAGTTTGGAGCGGCTTGGCTGTAGACAAACACTTGTTCCCCAGTGATGGGGTTCGTGCCCAGCTCCAAGGGAGCACACTGCAGGTGCTGGCATATGCCCAGCTTGCACGTCTCTGTGTGAAGCTGCTGGGCAGACCCTGCCGTGCCTGCTGGCCAAGGAAAGTGTGTGCACTGAGAGGAAGGGCCTTGGGCAAGCAGTGGGATGGTCACAGCACGGATGTAGAAGCTGCTCAGCCTTCCAAACCCCCAGGCTCCTCCAGCTGTAAGTGTATCACAACAAGAAACACCTGAATAGTGAAATTTACTTCCAGTAAATTTAAGTTGAAATTAGAGATGCTTCAGAAGCTATTCAGAAAAGAGAATATTCAAGTAAAAGTCAATAAAAGCACACAGGGGAGCACTGCCTAATCCTTCAGCAAGTGCCACACTTCAGGGCTCTCAAAGCCCACATAGCGGCATGTACAAAAGATTCACTTTGAATAACAGAGGGATTTATTTTATCAGGAAAGGCACTCTCCCAGAGGAAGCAGCAGAAGCATCATTACTTGGCAGCAAGGCCAACTTCAAGAGGTTGCATTAATTGTTTGAAATTCTGTTCCAAGCATCCCCTGGCTCAGCACCACCCGGCAGAGAAGCGAGAGCAGCGTGGTGTGTTTGACATGGCAACACACGAGATCACAGACAGCAGATTTCTCCAGGAACACCCCCAGCATCCATTGCACAAGGGTTCCAGAATCAGTGTCCAAGAGTTTTCACCCAAATCACGCCTCTTCCCTTGGTTTTCTCAGGACAGAGGAGCCCAACACGGACAAGGTGGGGGTCACAGACCGGCAGAGCTGCACCATGACCAGCCGGCCCGGGAAGGCTCGACCACGGCACAGGCGTGCCGGCGAGAGCTACGATGAGAAGTGCGAGCGGCGGCATGAGACGCGGGAGAACCTGCGCCGGCGGAACAACGTGACGACCTGCCGGCACCTCGGGAGGGGGGCAGAGGAGCCGGCGCAGAGCCCACGGCAAAGGGAGTTCCTGAGGAGGAGAAACCTGGTGAGCGATGTGGGGAGGACACCTCTGTTCCGCATCCCCCAGGACCCCTCCTCGCAGGTGGAGCTGAGACCACCCATCCTGCTCCAGGTAACTCTTGGGTTTTCGCTAAGAGAGCTCACAGCTCTGCCTGCTCCAGCTGGCACCCACTAAAGCACCCACAGCCTGTGCTTCTGCACAGCCAGAGAGGCACAGCCTCATGGATTTGCCGTAGTTTCTTGGCATCTCCTTGGTGCTCCTCACCCAGTCACTGCAGGGACAAAGCCTGACCCAGCCGCAGCCCCTTCCCTCCATCCCTCACAGCCCATTTCGGGGAGATGCTGACCCGAGCTGCCCTCTCGTTCCAGCACCTACAGAGCAGCCTCGTGCTCCCCCCGGAACACTCCCCGCTCAGCCTCAGCGTCCCACTCGGAATTTCAACAGCCGTCCCCAGGCGAGGTGCCCCTGTGAACACCCAGGGTAGGTGAGGGATGCTGGGGTTTCCCAGCACAGCAGCAGCCACGGTGTTTCCCTCCATCACAGGGTTTGGGATGGGAGCTGGTAGCATCCCTCTACCCTGAGCTCACTCCCCCACAGCCCCCCACCAGCCTGAGTGGGGCGGGGGGGGTCAGTCACATCCCTTCCCTTCGCTTTCACAGGAACCCAGACCCTTCCAGATCCAAGCACAGGAGTGAAAGACTCGAGCCAGCAGACAGAGTAAGCCAGTCCTGTCCTCTCCTCTGTCCCCAGGCTGTGAATTTGGGCACCCGCAGGGCAGCAGCCCCTGACGCCTGAGAACAGACACGTTCCACCCTGGCCCAAGCTTTCGCTGTACGAACACCCTCACTCTGCTGGGGGAGCAGCAGGAGTCCACAGCCACGGACTGCTGCAGCCCCCTGCATCATCCCCACCTCAGTAATGTGTTTTCTTTTTATTTTAGTTCCGGAATAGCCGTTTTAAACAAGGTAAGCGAGAGACAGATAACCTAGTCTTGAACTCCTGCAAAAGAAATGAGTTTCCAGCATTTCTCACCAGGACACTGACTGGTGCTAAATTTCTCAAGTTTCAAAAATGATGACACTGCTATTAAAGCAGAGAAGAGCACTTCTGTCCCATGGATATCTACTGCTCTCATTCAATCACTGCCCTGATTTGATACGTGACATGGCAAAGATGCCATAACTCCCATGCTGGAAATATTTTCACTTCCCCGGAAAACCCAGACAAACCAACCCCAGCAGGCTCCCCCCCTCCACCCAGACGCAGGCTGTTAACTCCAGTGTTATTTCAAAATATTTGGATTTTGTAGCCAGTTCATAAAATGTTTATAAACTGAAACAATCCTGTTGTTTTTAAACATTTGCACTTTCCCTTTCAGGAAATGCTGCAGCTGTCCAACTACCTGAAGGTAGGTACCAGATACCGCACATCCCCACCTGCAGCACAGGTCTGTACAACACCATTCTTAGAATTATTATTATTAAATAAAGAGAAGTCACATACCCCAATTTAACGTGGCCAGGAAAGCCTACAGACAAGCCACTGGACCCAAAGACCTGTCTGAAACCCCCCAGGCAGGGCAAGCCCCAACCCCAAGCTAGAGGGGGTCCCTAGGCTGTGCCCCCCAGCTCTGGGGGTCCCCACTGACCCCCTTTCCCCTTTGCAGGAGGCCCTGCACCACGAGCTGCTGCTCAAGCAGAAGATGATGATTTTGCAGGAGCTTTTCTCCACGCTGCTGCAAGCATCTGAAAAATCCTGGCAGGTACCAGCGAGCCGGAGGAGGCGATGCCTGCTGGGGGGAGGTTCTGTCTGGGTGGGACCAGGCTTGTGTGCAGAAGCAAGAGCACCTAAAATCAAGCTAAAATTAAGGTGATGCACTTTATGTAACATATGAAGTGCTTTAGATAGGATTAGTAAATCAAGCATTAATTTACAGTTCATTGTGCCATTAAAAAAAGCTGTTTGAAAGTTTTTTTGGGGCAGAAAAGCAAGTGATTGGGTGAGATGGTGTAGAAAACCTTGTGTTAGATGTACTGCGGTTAGAAACTTCCGCCTTCACTTGCTTCTTCAAATATAACATGAGCAGGAAAAAACACCCTGACACACTCTGCAGGAAGTAGCCACGAAACCTCAGATTAGAAGCAGGTGGGTGCACTTTGCTTCTCCCTATCTCTGCTGCAGAAGAGAGGCTTTGCTGCTGCCTCTCGCATCCAGCCTTTCATCAGACTAAACATTAACTCGCCGCTGGCACAGGAGCCAACTGGGCAAACTGGGAAGATGCTGCTCGCTGGGGGGGATCCCCTGGGAGCTCCGGGAAGGAGGGANCAACTGGGAAGATGCTGCTGGCTTGGGGGGATCCCCTGGGAGCTCCGGGAAGGAGGGGGGCTGGAGGCAGGGGGCTTCTCCACGAGCTGCTGGCAAAGGGGGGCACGGATGGGTCCTACAGCATCACGCTGTGCTGTGGAAACCGAGGGTTGGTTGCCTCTTTCCAGGGTCAGGCGAGATGCCAAATGCTTGTTACAGAGGGTTTTTAATCCTTTA
>VZTO01002381.1:0-23659 GCA_013400615.1 Syrrhaptes paradoxus
AAAAAGTCACCTTCTTTTTTTAATGTTATTTTTGTAAGTGAAACACCTAAAAATAACAAACCCGAAGATCTCTGAATCTGCAGACAGACAAAAAATAGGTGATAACTCTTATGAAAATACTGTCTAAATCATTCCCTTCCTGCCCCAAATTCTGGAGTTATACTATTAATCAAAAAGCCTAAGTGCTTTAAAAATACCTATCAGGGTACTGTGTGTGATGAATACATTCCCAGAAACCACGCTCTGCTCCATGATGTGCTGTCAGCTGGAAAAAGGGATAAAACCCGACACTGGGTGAGTGACAGGAGTGAGTCCTGGGCAGCGCCTCTGCTTCCCATCACAGGCAGCTTCAGCATCCCCCCGCCCCACGAAGTGTCCCCTCCAGCAAACACTGGGACACCAGCTGAGTCAGGGACTTGTGGTCTAGAAGAAATCAGCAGCAGGACTGGGAATAAACCCCATGCTTTCCAGCAACCGTGGGACACCCACAGTAGCATCTCTTCTCCCCAGTTTTGCCCCCGTAGGAGAGAGGGAACAGGATTTGTTCATAAGCAGGAGGATACGGTGGCTTTCCCACACTGTAGCAGCTACTGCCGGCTTTCTGGCTCCATCTTCTGGAAGTGAGACAAAATATAGATTTATCAAAGCCTGAGATTTTATAACGAGTTTATAACAACATCTGCTGGTTCTATGAGCCCTGCAACATATCTAGACCAAAAAAAAAAAAACCCCTTTCATAATGTATGAAATTTGTAATTAACCGCTGTAAAGTGCCTCTGCAAGAAAAAAGAATATGAAAAAAGGTCGTGGCAGTGGTGAAATGAGAGCCAAGCTGCAGGTAAGGAGCAGCAGGTTAAGCATTTCAGGGCTGGACCATGCGGGGTGGCCATGGCTTCTTTGGTGGCATTTCCCCATGCAGAGTCAAGATGCTGCCATTCTCACAGAGGCTGTACCTGGGTGTGCAGAGCATGGGGACAGAGATTCTGGCTCTGCAATGCTGCCGTCAGTGTAGCTATGGGGCTTGGAGAGGAGCAACAAAGCCTTTTCTCCCATTTAACCCAGGGAACGGACCCTTTAGGGGTGCAGGGGGAGCAGAGGGACACGGGGAGTGGTGATACCCTGGTCCTAGGCACCTGCATCCCAGGAGCAGCACTACCTGCAGAAAATGGTTAGGATACAGAAGCTTTTCCACTGCTTTATGCTCACTGTCTGCAAAGCAGACTCTCCCTCTGCTACAAGCTTTTGGGTTTATGCCACCAAATGTAGGTTCTCATGCGCTGGACTCCCTTTGCCATGGGTGCTGCTGCTGCTGTGTGCCTGGGATGCTCCAGCTCTGGTGTGACACCGAGGACAGCCAAGCACGGGCCCCAGGAGCACAGGTTTGAAAGGTCCAGGTTGCTCCTTTGTTCTGGGCATGCATCTTACCTGCAAAACCTAAGCCCTACAGATCCTTTTAGATGTAATAATTAATTTCACGTGGCCACTCTAATTGCACAAGAGCATCCTCCCCCCTCTCAGGGCTGCAGTTCCCTGTGCATCCCCCTCGGGGCACGCAGCAAAGAAGAGTTTTTTTCATCTTCATGGAGGAAAAGCCTTTCCCCATTTCCCTCCAGTTTAGCTTTGTGCCAGAGGGTGGTGCTCGGTCCATGCTTTGCTGGCCTTCCTCCTGATGCTGCGGAGTTTTCGGGCTGGTACCTGGGTGCAGAGGTAGGAGAGGGGGGGTCCGGGGGGTGCAGGCAGCTCCTGTCTGTTCCCTGCCTGCTTTTCCTTCAGAAGCACCAACAACCGCTTGGGATGGAGCATTTTGGGAATATTCAACCTAAATTACCTCTGAGGAATTTGATTTGGAAAGTGCACTGTGTGTCAGCAAAGCCAGCCCTGGAGGTGGAGTCCACTAAAAATTAAGGCATAAAAAAACCTCAAATATGGGCGTTTATTGATTTCTTTTATGCCACCTGTAATGGGTTGCTTACCCTGCACGGAGATTGCTGAGTTTGGCCTCTAAAGTGTTTCTGAAGTTTTCACTTAACTTTCTGTAATTTACTTATCATGATCTCCTGGCTCGCATTAATCAAAACTAAATTTAAGGATCTATTAGGTAGTAAATATCTTTAGGATTATTATTTCAAGTTTGTAAATTTTTATGTGGTTAAAAAACCTAAATATGAAACAGACCGTTTCATATTGTTAGGTATCAGAATACCAGCCTGCTGGCTGCAGGGTGCAAAACTGCGGGGTGCAGGGTCCCCCCCCACATCCCTGGTCTTGCAGCCCAGGCAGGGTCCAAGTCTTGAGCAAAGCAGAATAACTTCAAATGCAGAAGCACTTTTCCAAATCTCAGCTGAGCCAAAGATGGACAGCGGGTCTGACTTTTGGGGTGTTATTTCCCTCAGCAGCAGCTCCAAGGACTTCCCCATCACTCTCCAGCAGAGGCGAAAGCTCCCACATGGTCATGCACCCTTATTATAGCCATCAGAGTAATTAAATAGATTATCAACTGTTATCCTATTTAAAAAACAATTCTTACAGTGAAACCATTGACACCCTGAGCAAGTAGCAGTAGACTTCCATGGCTTTGCTGCTGCTGCATCATTGGTCCTGAGCCACCAGAAGAGACACGTGCATGAAGCGAAGCACCTGAGCACTGATGCTCCCTGGAAAAGCTGCAGAATGAAATGCTAAAATTCCCAGAGATACCCCCAAAATGTGTTGAATTCCCCACCATCTTAAATGGCTGTGGAAATCTAATCCTGCAGACGTCTTGAGAGTCTCGCCTCCTCTCCCCACTTCCTTGCCTCTCCACATATAAATCTTTGTCTCTGGGTTTCTGGTGTGTGACTGATGATTTTTCAATGCTTTTTTTGGCGATGCTCGGAGGTGGGGTGTTTCAGCTTTGCCTGGAGGCTGGAGCAGGACTCTCTCCTTGGAGATAGGTTTAAATAGGAGGGACTTGGCCAAGACCTTCCTGGTAGAAATCGCTATTCTCCAAAGCAGAACTCTTAAAGAATAAACCAGGAGGCCAGTTTGGACATCTGGATGGTTTTGGTCTGAGATAATTGTAAACTATGGGATAGCGACCTAAGTAAACAGCAAAGCAAACCACAGATGATCTGATTAGTTTTCTGCCATGGACATTTTATCTGTATGTTCAACACAGAGTGAAAGACCATTTTTCAAAGCCTCAAGCGTCTTTAGGGAAATCTCCTGTTATTAGTACCCATGGTGATGTCAGTCAAGCCATCCCCCGGCTCCCAGGCAGGGAAATCCACACCCCAGCCCAGCCAGCCTCTTCCATAGGTGGGGGTGAGCGGCTTTCTGCAGGACGCTTGCAGCAGAAATTATTTTATTGCTGAGCAAACACTCAGTTGCTGCTGGAAGGCACTTTGAAAGCCCCTCTTGATCTCTTTCCTTCCTCAGGGTAGGAGAGCTTCCTTCTTCTTCTTCTTCCAGTGGCTTGCCTGGGCAGATTTGTGAGTCTTGTAGGCTTGGAGGCAGATAGTTATTAGAATATTAAAATATTAATTTTAATATTACACCTTATTAGAACGCAGGTGTATTTAAATAGTAGTTCTGGTCATTATGAATAATAAAGTGAAGTAGTGGAGTATGAATAATGCATTTCTTGTCACTGCTTAGAGATCTGAGTTTGACTACAGCAAAGAGTTTTTAATGTCTCTTGGGCATGGCAACATAACCCAACCAACGTGACGTGGTTGGACTGCCGCAAGGTTTGTGCATTGCATGGGTGCAGAGATCGAAGGTTGGGCTCTTTGATCCCACCATGGGATGGTAAAGATTCCATTTAGCATGTATTTCATTAAAATAGCTCTCTAAATTTCCAGCAATCCCTTGGCCGTGTAATAGTGGGCTTATATCTAACATGGGCAGCATTGGCAACATTTGAACATTTTCAGCATTCAGGATCTGAAAATGACTTGGGATTATTTTGCTCCCCTGCCCCTGCTCTGCTTTTCATCTGCAAACCATCACTGCAAGGAAGGAGAAGAGGGAAGGGAAAAGGCTGGGCTCTATGGGCTGGTACTCACAGACTGCCTGGTCTTCTTCTAGCATGGGCAGGTCCTTCCCTGGACAGGTTTGCTTTCTCTTGAAGGGATTTTTTTTTTTTCTTTATCAGCACCAGCTTCACTTTATCCTTTCTAGTATGCCTTGAGAGGCAGTTATTACCAAATATTCAGCTTAGTGCATTTAACAGCCCGTTGCACGATAGCAGCCTAAGGACAGCAGCCTATTTCCAGAGATTTTTTGCTTTGACTTTGCTCTGCTTTAACTTTGCTGTCCTCCAACGTGAACCACAGCTTCTGAAGTCACCCACTTGTCCCATCCTAGGAAAAAGTTGGGCGAGAAATAAATTATAGACTCAAATTTCAGTGCCTTGAAAAGTCATTTGGTTCAAACTCAGCTCCAGACCCATGAGCCCATCCCCTTTGTGCGCAAGGCCAGGCTAGAGTCTGGTGTGGCCCCAGGATGATCGCATTCAGACGGGCGCCATGACAATAAACGCGTTAATTAAATTAATTAATTTAAAGGGCTAAAGGTTCAGTGGGCGGGTGGTGCTTTTGTATTTCTAAACCAGTTAACTCCGCTCAAATTCAAACCTGACCAAGACAGATCCCCTTTGACTAGCCAAACCCAGCACACCGCAGAGCCTTCGCCATGGTATTTGTATGGGGCCAGCCCCTGCCCAGCCTCGGTGGCCGGGACCAGGCATGTCCTTGGGTTAACAGCAACCCAAGAAGATATCAAATTAATTGGCGGCTCTCTGTTCTTTTGGAAATCCCTGGGAGAATGGGGATGCACCAGGGCGCAGGGTACTATTCTTCCTATCTCTTGGCTCCATTGTGAGGGGGTGAACAAAGCCAAGAGGTGTAATTTAAAGGTGCTGTGACCTCCCATGAGCAGCTCTCCCCATTGTGCTGCTGGTTTTGTTTTCTGTGTTTTTTTCCTCCACTGAGATCTACTGATCATAAATATGCATGAATAAAAGAGCCAGGGGAGAGGAGGAGAGAGAAGAGGGGGGAAGGGGGCTCATAACCAGCTTGGATAAAGTCTTTTTCTGAATTTTCCACTCTCGGCTTCCTGACGTCGAATGAAATAAAGGACCACACCACCGGATTAACTCAGCCAGAGTTCCTATTTCCAATTGTAAAAACAGAACCCTGGCATCATAACAATCATTATAATTATCACTTACAGAGGGGTCTTATCATATAACAGCTTCTTTTTATTTGGGATGGAAGGGGGACCGAAGGGGGCTGGGGGGGAGATAATTCCAACCACAGGGGTTTGCGTCTTCATTCATCACTTTCCAAACAAACCACAGGAAAATTGAAGTCCCTGAGCAATTTACAGATTACAGCTCTCTCCTGGTACAGGGACACGTGTGCACACACACACCCCCTCACTCCAGACATCGGACATAAACCAGGTACGCCTTGGGTGACCATCGGAAAGATGAAGAAGAAAAAAAAAAAAAAAATCCCCTTGCCTTGCTTTTCTGCTCCAAACTCGGGCAGAAACGGACGTAACCTTCCCTTTTAAGCCTAGCAACTCCAGCCTGGCCGCACAGCTCCTCCTGGATTAATCTTTCTTTTTTTTGGCTCAGTGAATTGTGGTCAAGGCCATTGTAACGTGAGTGCTGCCGGGGCGCGGATTGGCTGGAGGAGGCTCAGAGAGGCCCCTTTTCACAGGGGACTAATTGCTTTAGACCACCAGTATTTGGGAGCTACAGATGTCTTCCTTAATTTGCCTAGAGAGCACAATCGGCCCCATCTGTTGCATTTTTTTCCCCCCTCTGTCTCTCAAGTCGCCTTCTTCCCCCTGTCTGCAAAGACCTAAATTGAAAACTCATCAAAAAGTAATACAAGAGCAGTTTGGCTGGGAAGCTGCTGCCGTGGGGCTTTGCCTTTAATAAAGGCCCCCCTGCTACTTTTACACATGGGCTGGGGAGCAGAGAAAGGAGGAGGAGGAAAGCAGAAACAACCTCGAAGGGAGGAAAAAAAAAAAAAAAAGCTAAAAAACTAACAGCCAGATGGGATATTTGGAGGCAGGATAATTTGATGTGTCATGGCTGGAGGAGAACAAGGGGCAGCCCCTTGTTTTCAGTGTGTACACACAACAAAATAGATGACTTCTGGAGAGGGGAAGGGAGAGGAGCCGGGGGCCGGTCAGGGGCTGCCGATCTCTACATCTCGGTGTCGATGGCGGGGGGAGACATCAACTTCCTCGGCGCACACCTCGGGCATGGAGGGAGAGGGCTCAAAAGAAGGGAAGGGGGAAGAGAAGAGATGAGCTGTTGCCCTTCTTCAGGGCTGGAGAGTTGTCTTGGTCCGGAGATGTCCTGGACTATATCTAGGGCTTGGACTTGTACAAGGACATGTAGTGACAGGATAAGGGGTGATGGATTTAATCTGGAAGAGGGGAGATTTAGATTAGACTTTAGGAAGAAATGTTTTCCTGTGGGGGTGGTGAGGCAGTGGCCCAGGCTGCCCAGAGAAGCTGTGGATGCCCCATCCCTGGAGGGGTTCAAGGCCAGGCTGGATGAGGCTTTGGGCAACCTGGGCTGGTGGGAGGTGTCCCTGCCCATGGCAGGGGGTGGGACTGGATGATCTCTAAGGTCCTTTCCGACCCAAACCAGTCTGTGATTCTATGACTGGGGATGCTGCTCTGTCCCTATCCATACCCAAGAAATCAGAAGAGGGAGTTGCATCACCCCCAGGGTCTTCCTTGTGTGCCAGCTGCAGGTGAGTGGCACCACTTCGTTGCAAACTCAACTCTGGGCAGAAAGAGAGGACTAAGTCCCCAAAAATAACTTAAAATATTAATTGTGAAGGTTGTGGGGGAAAATACGACTCATCTTTGTTCCAAATCCCCATCATGGCCCAAGCTCAGCATGCACAGCTGACGAGAAGGTCATAAAACCCCACGTTGTTTAACGCAAGTAGAAAAGGCATTTCCTTACGGCAACTTTGGCGCTGGTGCTGTGCGGGGACATGGAGAAGGCACCAGCCATCCCTGACCTGGTGTGCATGCTTGGGTTTGTGCCCCTGCAAAAAACCACTGAATGTGCTCACAGCCCATCTGGCAGAGGATAAAGATTTCCCCATCCCATGCAGCCCACAGTTTGCTCGAGCTCACTCCAGAAGCCATGTGTAAGATGGGAATGAAAATCTCCTAGTCCCAGCTTTGTGGTGTAGCCACAGGGACATCTTCCGACAGCGACCACCTGGGCTGGGCCAGCATGAAGAACCAGCCCGTTTCATCTTCTCTGGGATGTATTTAACACTGAAGGCTTTTCCCTGCTTCCTCCTCTTGCCTTAAAATAATCATGTTTTGTGCAGTAAATCAAAGGGAGCATGGTGGGCTGGTTGTTGTCTCTCCTTTATGCTAGAAGAAAAGCTCAAGTGAAGGAGAAAGCCCTGGGCATCCTTCTCCCACCCAGCCGGTGCCCAATCCAGCTCCTGCCTCCCCAGGGATGGGTGCTGCAGCAGCAGGAACATTTTGGGTTGCCCACTGCAGAGGAAGGCAGGGAGCTTCTCGTGCAGGCAGCACGCCATCCGGCAGCTGTTCAGGCAGCACGAGTGAGAGGTGCTTCGTGATCAGACTCAGCCTCGAAACCTGAGCCCCCGTGCTAGCACTGCGGCCGTCAGCACTTGATCGATCGTTCCCATTTCCTGGCTGTCCATCAGGCATCTCTTCCCAAGTCCGCGGAAAGGTTTTGTTTAGATTTTCAGTTAGAGAGAAAAAGAAGCCCATTTATCTTGAAGGACCCTCTTGAAACAATGCGAAAGAAATCGCCCCAGTGGTTTAGTGCTACTGCTGGGAGTCCACCAGTGGGACCGAGCTGGTGGCTCGCGCGTCTGCTAAGGGACAGCTTCCAACTATTGCCACCATCAATTCCCAGCTTGCTTACACCATCAACAGCTTCTTTTTAGCAAAGGTTTCCTAAAAAGAAGTGAAACCAGGGCTAGGTGTGGACCTCTGCGAGCCGCGATGGAGGCAGGGGACAAGGTGCTTTCACTGCTGGATGATGGGGGCCACTCATGCCCCCCGCAGCCCTCAGGATGGGTAGAGCTGCGAGGGCACAAAAAACTGGTTTATGCATTTTATGCACTGATAATCTGCTTGGGAGTGGGGAAATTCTCCCTCCTGTGGAATGCTGAAGGTTTATCAGTCTCAGAGGGGTTCAAGGAGGTCCCAGACCCCTCTGGTGCTGGGGAGTTTTTGGAGTAATACTCACCTCACACAGCCTTACTGCTGCCTTTGCTTTTTTTTGCTTATTACTTATTGCTTTGTTTATTACTTTTTTATTTTGTTGGGTATCCCTCGTTAAAAACTATGTAGTTATTACTTCTCCTATGGAAGGGAAAAAAAAAAAAGTTTATCAAACAGGGAAGATGTCAAAAGCGTTGGTGGAGAACAAAGGCTGCAGGACTGGGGACTTCACAGTCCAGACTGTGTCCCGGGAGCGCTCTGGTGACCTGCTCAGACGGAAAGCCCACAAGCACGTCTCTGTGCTGGGGCTGGTTTTTTCCCAGGGCAGCCCTCTCCTTGGGGAGAAGGTGTGAATGGCTTCCTTGAATAAGTCACTGGATAGCCTTGGCCAGGATGCTGCTTCCCGTAGGTCTCTCAAAAACCGGATACTCTGTTGTGACATTTATTTTTCCTCCGATGGATGTCAGAAAAGAAAACGGCTGTGTGCAGACCAGCGGTGCCGATGGGGAACAACGATGCTGCAGGTTGTGGGGGGAGAGGAGACTGAGCCGGGGCGATGGGCACCCATCTCACTGCCTGGGTTTCCTGTAAGGATTAAAATAAAGATCAGCAGTTGAAAACTTTTTGAAGAATATGGCAATCTGAAAAGGGAGCTCTAGTTCTTGTTGTCGAGGCAGCGCAGAAATTGTTGGAAGAGCCACTGGAAAAGCCATTGAGCTTTTGTCTAATAACTCCTGTGATAATAATTAGCTCAGCCGAGGCAGATTTTAAAGGGGCTTTAAAATTCTTGTTCAGTGGCTTGAAAGAAAAAAGGCAAGCAGAGGCTCCTCTCATCTGAACATCAATGTGAATCCCACAAAATCCCATTATTCCTCCTTTAGGTCAGCAGTTTCATCAGTTCAGCCTTTTCCCTCCCCAAGGCAACAACTTTCCCCCTTTGTGCATGTTTTCCCCCTCGAGATCTGAGCATCTCACTGTGCACACACATGATGCTGCAGAGCCTGGTCCCCTTCTCCCCTGAACCCTCATGGGTGGCAGTGGCTTGCTGTCCCCAGCAAGGGTGACGGAAAATGAACGGGTGGAGGTAGAGAAGTCTGTTTGCAAGAGCACACACATTCACTAGGCTATTTTTTTTTAACTCAAAAAGAATTTGTTGCACTTCAAAGCCTGCTGATGCTCTCAGTCTTTGCTTTCAAGATGCCGGTGAAGCTTTAGCACTTGATGGAGGCAAAACTTGATGGTCTAAAACTCATGTCTCCATCCAGAGCTAGGTCTAGCTACAGCGGAAGGTAAAATTCTCCTAAAAATCAGTGGTCTGGGTGATTTTTGAGTGAGCTAACCACATAGGAGTGAAAGAAGAAATGCTGACAGCAGCCCAGATCTGTTAACTGAAGAGCTTGCTGTGCTTCACTGGAGACCTTCTACATGTCCCTCTTCCCAGATTCACCGACATTTGGAGCAGCTCATGGGCGGCTCTAACTTATGCTCACCAGGATCACCCTTGAAGCCAGCACGTGGGAGAAGGCAGCTCACCGGGATGTGTATCTACTGGGAGCATCTCACTGTGGATGCATTTATGAACAAGGACTTAGAAGGAACTCCTGCTCTTTTTGCCATTCCAGGGGACACTAAGGCACCTTTCTCAGGAAAAAAATGGCAAATCTGCAAAGATCCATGACTGCCAAAAACTCTATCAGAACAGCCAGGCGTTCAGGGGTATTTCAGCAAGATTTAATGTAACAGAAGGGATGGGGAAAGGAGGCTGACTTTCCGTTGGGAGATGGAAGGACAACCCCGTTAGGCAGCTGGTTTTCCTCCTGGCTGAGTACCAGCTGAATCCATCCATCCCATTCAGGTTTTACACCTCAGTCCAGTTCAGCACAGAATAATAGAGGCAACCCAGGTGGTGAAGCAGTTAGAGACATCATCCACCATGTGCCACGGTGCTGGGAAAGTCTTTCCAGGCTGGAAACTGGTGGTCCAGGGTCTCCAGTGTCTGTACAGCCCTGGCCAAGCCACTGTCCTGCTCACCAAAGAGGTTTCCCAGGTTTAATACCAAAGCAAAGAACAAGTTTGGAGCAGAGCAATAACCCCCCCAGCAAGGAATACAAACCTTCCCCTGGGCTGGAGCAGCTCGGGTTGTAACCCCACAAGAAACAGCGAGTTCAAAACCAAACAAACCCCATTTTCTTTGCAGAATTTTCTCTTTTGAGGGGACTAGAAATGATGGTGTGCTGAAAGCAAGTTTTCCTAGTAAATATACTAATAAACTGCTTTGGAGTCTCATAAACTGGGGGTTTTTTAATGGCAAATAATAAAGGAGTCTAATAAACTGCTGGGGTTTTTTTTAACGGTAATTTTTAAGCGGCTGGAGCAGAGATCAGGAGTTCAGCCTCTTTCCTTGTTCTGTTTGTGGTATATTTATCTTCATGAAGAGAATGGTAGCAGGGGGATTTATTTTTCTGAATGAATGTCTCTAAGCCCCCCATACCTCCAGGGCTTATAGTAAGGTTGGATCCAATGACAGGAGAGTCAACATTATAAGCCCTTAGAGAGGGCTGAGTGCCTTGTAGATAGTCTCAAGTGGATGCGCTTTCAGCGTGCCGTTACCCCGGCTTACATTAGCGGCTGAAGAGACTTTGTCTGTCCCCGATGCCCTCGGGTGACCCGCGACCCCTGCGACTTGGCTCCACCGAGATCTGACGCTCGTGCGAGCCCCCGGCCGAGGAAATGGAGAGGTGCATTGTGCCGCGGAGAAAGAGCAACACAAACACGGGGTGTTCTCAAAGGAAACAAAAACCCCATGGAAAAAAAAAAAAAAAAGAAAAAAAAAGAAAAAAAAAACCCTCCCCAAACTGGCAGTGAGGGGCAGCCGGGGAGAAAGCGCAGGCACACGCGCTGCTGGGCAAAGCTGCCCTGGAACAATTGCTGCTGGGGGGTTTCTGGGGCTCCTCGGGCTCCTTCTGCTGCGGGGTTTTTGCTGGCTTTAGGTGTGGCTGAGCAAGCCAGGGGAGGTGATGGAAAGTGGGTTTCTCTGTGGGTTCTGTATTTCTAAATATAAAAAGAAAATGGGCATGTTTGGCTTTGGGGGAGGGCTTGAGGAATGTGATATAGTGTGGAGATTACATGCTGTATCCATATGTCCCAAAGGAAAAAAAACCTCAGAGCTAAACCCCACTCGTGTCTGCAGAAAATGCTGAAACTTTGTTCGGAGTTTAAAATGTCAAAAAGAGGCTGTAGCAGCCCAAACCCCTGTGCTGGGGAGGATTCCAAGCCCCGACCTGATTCCCCCATGGTGTGCAATTGCCCATGGGAGGGTCAACTGGCCAGGCTGGCACCATCCCTGAGGTTGGCACTGTCCCTGGGGCTGGCACTGTCCCTGGGACTGGCACTGTCACCGAGGCTGGCACTCTTGCTGGGGCAGGGAGTGGCAGTGGGGACAGGTAGGATGGGGCAGGGGTCTGCAAGCCAACTGAGTCACTCTTGTTGCTTTGACCAGTTCTTGATGCCCAAGAGAGGTCACCCAGTCCCAGCCAGTGGCTCCCTGCATGGAGGGCTGCTTGTCCAAACAGCCACATGCACCCCAGGGAGCTTTGGGCAGATTTGGGGTGTTGATGGTCACCACCCTGCCTGGCCCCAAATTCATGCCTAGCTGCTGCTTTCTGCCTCACCGAGCCAGTGACATCTTCATACAGCCTCCAACCACTGCTCCCAGACCCCAAGGAGCATGGGATGGGTGGGACATCACCAGCTGGCAGTGATGGCATCGTGTTCCTATGTCCTCTCTCGAAACCTGGGTTTCCACTGCCTGTGTCCTCCATCGTCACTTGGCTCCAGGCTTTGCTGCTCTGCTTCGGGCTCTAATCCTGCACTTCGCAGCACCTCTGGGAGGGCACAGGACATGTCCTCTCTCTTTAAATAGGTGCTGTGGTGGGGTGGGTGCAGCTGTGGAACCAACCAGGGTGGGGATGGCAAGGAGGTGACAGGGTAGCATCTTCCCCATCACCTCGGAGAGGTGGGACATGTCCCTTTCCAGCCCACCCAGCGCATCCGAGCCTGGCCCACGCCCGGGAGCATTTTCCAGATGCCAGTGTGTGTTTAAAGGTTAAAAAGATGAGTGGAAAAGCGCGTGTCATGGGTGCCTAAGCTGGCAGGAGAATTTCATCGGCGTGGGGGAGCGTATTGTCCCCGGAGCAGCGGAGTGGATTTGCATGCTTAATTCCTGCTGAACTGTTTTCGAGGAGTAATCGGAGAAAATCTTCAACCTGCTGATATCATAACGTTAATCAGGTGTCCCTCATAAAAAGCCAGTGGGATTTCCAGGCTCCCAAATGTGCAGCTCACTCTCATCAAGGGATGTGTTCACCCATTGCGGCCGGGCTGGGTCCGTGCCCAGGCCAGAGGCCAGCGCTTGCCACGGGCTGGTGGGGAAAGAGCAGCACGGCCCCTGTGCGCCGAGGACAGACGGAGGAGCAGAAGACTTTTATCCCATTGTTTTTCCCTGTGATTAATCCATCTAAAGTGCTCCTCTGAGCATAGCCGAGGGCAATGTAAGAAAGAAGCAGTTTGAGCTTTGTAGGGCTCTTTTTTTTCTTTTTTTTTTTTTCCCCCTCCCCTTTCCAAGTGAGCTTTACAAACATCCTCTTCGCTGGCCTTCTGTATTTGCAAAACTGTCTCCTTCTGCCCATGGCTCCTGATGAAGTCCTTGCCGAGCTCCTTGTCCACCTCCAGTCTTTTCAGCACGTATTCAAATTAACCCTTTTGTCCCATTCACACCCCCTTTCTTTGGCGGATATTGTGGCTTTGCCAGCAGCCATCCAGCAGCGGCTATTCTAATGTAATTGCATTCTGGCAATGCCTTGAGAACCTGATCAAGATCATCCCGCAAATTTAATCCCTCCAAATTACAAAATGTTTACTATCAATCACCTTTACGCAGCTTTCTTTCGGGGGGCTTTCTGCAAGGAGCGAGCGGGAACGTGTGTCTTGCCAGAGATGCCCCCTTCACATCTCCAGCTGATCACCTCAATGGGACCAGAGTCAAATGGTCAAGGCCATATGCGTATGAAAGCCCGAGCGGAGCTGCCAGCTATTCTCTCTAGCTCTGCATGGATTTCACACTTTCTATCCTGTTAGGGTGCCTACCATTTACTTTTAGCGTTGATTTTTCTTTCTTTCTTTTTTTTTTTCCTATTTCTGCATCCTGTGTCATCTGGATTTAATCTAGTTAGCAGATTTTATGCCTAAAATTGCATTGTTAAAGGGGAATTGTTTAAATGGGGGAATGGCGGAGAACCCTGAAACCCCTTTGGAACTGGGGTGTCCCCCCACCCAGCTCCGGCCGCTCGTACCTCGGCTGCTGCGGCCCTTGGCTGGGTGCGGAGGGGCTCGGAGGTGGCTTTGCTTTTCTTGAAAGCATCCATTGCTATTTTCCGAAGCACAAACAGATGCAAATGTCTCTGCAAACATTGCACAATGAGATGCAGGGAGAGGACAGCCTTTCAAAATCCCTGAATAGCCCTTCAAAGCAAGTCTAATTAGGGTAAGTAGAGGTAATAGGCCCACTTGCGTTTTTTACACTCGCATTTTTTCCCCCCTCAAAGCCTGCAAGGCTCTTTTTCCCCTATGGCTGGCTGGGGGGGGAGGTATAGACCCTCACTCGTTTGTTTGCGCTAACAAATGTAGGGATGGAAAGAAGGGGGGGGGGGGGAGGAGGTAGAAGAGAGGGGAAAGAAAAAAATCAATCATTTGAAAAGTCTCCTCTGTTAGTTTTTTTGTGTGGCTTTTCCTGGGGAGATAGATAGCGGCGGAGACAGCAGCATCCCGGCTGGGGCCGGGGTGTGGGGCAGGCACCAAAGCAGAGGCTGCAGCTCGTGTCATGTGGAACTTCAGTAAGTGAAAAAGAAAAGCAGAAGGTATGGGCTGAATACTTGGGTAAATCAGTAATAGAGCTAAAGGGCATATGCCTGTAGGGAATATGTTGGCATAAAAGAGCTTTAAGAGGGGCCATTCATACTGACAAAGGGAGATTTGAATTGCTGCCTCCACAATAGCATGAAAGGATGGGCTTGGGGTGTTCTGAAACAAAGTGGAAATCATACTGCCCTGAACGGCTCTAATAAGCTTTTAACTATTTTACATTATGGCATTACCTCTTTTTTTTTTTTCCCCTTCTCCTTGTGAGCCGAGTGCCAGCCCCACTTAAAAGTGTGATTTATACTTTTTTTGCTTCATGGTAACTTTGGAGGAAAATAGATGGGGACTCAAAGGCAGTAATTCAGCTTTTTCAAGACGAGGAGGGGCAAATGCCATCATTTCTGAATGTCCCAGAGAGCACACCCGCGCCCGAGCTCTGCCACCGCAGCCACCAGCACCCTCGTCACCTCGCCCAGGCCTGGGCCAGGGATGCTGGCTCCTTGCACCCACCACTCATCTGACATCTCCCATTTAATTGTGCTCATTAGCAGCTGTGCAATCAGGCAGATATCTCCGTTCACTGCCCGCTGGGTTACTCCACTGTGCAACTCAGGTGGGCTTCAGCGAGCACTCAAAAAAATACAGAAATCGCTTGGCAAAACCCCCATTTTCACCGTCAGCAGAGGCTCAGCCCCTCAGCCCCTATTTGGGGGGACTCGGGGGACTGTCGTTCCCAGTGCCTGCCTGGGAAGGAGGCAGTTGCCTGGCCTGCATGTCGAGAAACGCACGCTGGCTTTGTGTGTGCTGGGGCTCCCTCCCCGAGCTCCCCCCAGATGGTGCGATCGCACGACTGCACTGTTAAAATAGAGCTCGTATAGACAATTAGCCAATTACTCACTCTGTCATTGCACTTTCTTCTTGTAACTGAGATGCAAACTGGACTATGTCTTCTTTGGTAGCTTCATTCATGGGCAGCATTATTTAATGACACTTTTGTCAGCTTTGGGTCTGCCCAAAGATTTCTGAACGTAGCTTTATGAACCTAGAAAGGGCGCCCCGCGGAGTGAAAGCGGACTTTGAACCTACAGACGATGCTAAAGACAATGAATTTCCCAAAGTCAGGGAAAGAAATCCCGAGCGTGGCTACCACAGGGCATGTGGCTCAGCCCCTCATTGTCAGTAGCAGTGGCTATGCAGAGAATAGCCCAGTAGCCAAAAGGGCTTGAGCATATGGATGCATGGGCCACTTTCTCTGCTTAAATATCTCAGAAAAAATACTACTACAAGTGCTGCTGGGTCCTTTTTAAGATAGGAAGGCTGGGTGGTTGTAACAGCTGTCCTGGACCAGTATCCCCCCCAGGATCCTCTCTGAGAGCAGCCAAAATGAAATTTCCTTTGCTCTGATGGGCGTTTGTCTCAGCCACAGTTTACCTTCGGTACAGCCGTGCAGAGCTGAGAGAGAGAGAGAGGTTCAGTTTTGCTCCCGGCATTTTTCAGGGAAGAACAAAAACTCGCCTACTGCCTAATGAAGGAAACGCCATCCTTCTACATTATGTTTCTTTGAAAAGAGCTGACGCTTTTATTATCCATAACTTTTGGCACCAAGCATCATTAGCGTCTCTTATTCACCCCTGAAGTTCTGACCCGTACAGGTGCAAGGATGGCTCCCGAGTTATCTTCAAATACACTTAAAAAAAAAAAAGAAAAGGGAAAAAGGAAAAGAAAAAAAAAGGGGGGGAGGAAAGAAATCCCATCTGTTTCTTTCCGGAGGGTAGAGTTTCTGTGAGATTTATCTCGTGGCTCCTCTGAGCTTGGTTAGCATGAAGCATGCACCGAACACACGCACACACTGTGCACAGCCACCACCACCTTCCCTGGGCTGACAGTTCCCTTTCCTGCATCCCATATGGCTCTGGCCATCTCCCGGCATCCCAACAAGTGCTTCCCGGGAGAGCGGTGCAGGTGACAGCCGCGGTGACAGCACCGGCGGGTCAGGTAGCCTGGACCCTCCTTCCCTGGGACCACAGAGCTCATTAGCTGACACTTGATTTATCAAGAGGGCATTATGGCTTTGGAAGCTGACATCTTTTTTGGATTGCAAATAGGAGAGGAGGAAACTGTACCCTGTGAAAAGATTGATTAAATACTAATTAACCTCTTTTCTTAGATAATGAAAGCACTTCAGTGAGCTGGATAAACATGATGCGCATCAGTTGCTCTCCTGGCAAAGCCCTGGGTAATTGAGAGAGCAATATCCATTACTGATGTTGTGACAGGAAAGGTTTTCCTTTCAGATTACAAAAGACTTGCTGCAGGAGAGATGGTACTCAAATAGGGGGAAAAAATGCCATATTCTTTTATCTCAGGAGTTAAATCCCTTTGGTTTGAATACTCCTACCAGTGGACTAGACAAACAACTTGTGCATTTATATCTAGGGGTAGCCAAGTAAAAAAAAAAACAAAACGGAAATCAAGTTACTGAGGCTTTGGAAGCAGGGACTGATGCAGCTGTGTGTAGTTGCTGGTCATAACTGGTAAGGTCTCTAGTTTTCTAGGTTCTGGGTAAAATAATCTGCAAATATTGCCTGTTTCCCATGAATCCTAGAGACCAAACTGGAAAGCCACAGGGAAAGAAGAGATGCTTTCTTGGTCCAGATTTACAGGGTCCCCCTTACCATCCCAAGGTCACATGCCACTTGTCCACGTGGAGGACATTTGCTTTTTCAAAGGNAGTCACATGCCATTCGTCCACGTGGAGAGCAGCCTTGCCAAGGAGGACATTTGCTTTTTCAAAGGAAATATTTCCAAGGAGAAATTCAGGTGAGAAAGGGCTGTTCAGTGCAGTTAGTTCAACTTCTACCCACCACTACTGATTTTCATTCTTTCTCACCCTGCCTTCGAGACGCTCTTTTCAGGACATTATCCTGAAGGTCAACATGGGGAATCCAATATGAATATGACCACACTGGGAATTTAATCTTCTTCCCTTTGCTTTTTAACACTTGACTTCTCAGTTTGGCTTCATTCACCTAAACTGAAACGTTCATCAAGGACCCCTTGATCTCTTGGTCCCCATGGTAGAGACAGGGACAAACTACTGAGTCCTCGATGTCCCTTGGGCTCTATGTCCCCTCTTCTTCCACCTTCAAAAGTGGACTAACACCACCTTAGGTATGGGATTTTGTATTTGCATCTTTCCTATTTTCAATTCTTGTGTTTCTTCTGGTTTCTCATCTCAATGGAAACCTGCAAGTTGGAGAAACACGAGGATCTGCCCGGTTTGTACTGGGCCAGGTGCTGCTGTAGATGGTCCTGCTGGAGGTACTCCTGGATATGATTTTATAAAGATTGCTGGCATCTGCCATACAGAGAGGAGCAGAACAAGTTGTTTGTTTGTAGAAATACATCCAATTAACTCCTACAGATGGAACTTAATCCATTATTTGTGCAACAAACCATTATGGTCCGTAATCGCCTTGGACTGCCATTAGACAGCTTTAGATGCTTTCCTAGAAGGCAATTTTGTGAAATCTTCAGGTTAAAAGAAAAAAAAGAGATTATCCTGGAATGTGCAGAATGTAATAATCCAAGAAAGAGACAGTGAAGTCCTGAGGACTCTGCCAAATCTCTGTTTGGGAAATAGAGGCATCAGTCCCCCCGCATGCTTCAATTCCTAATTAAGAGCATCTCACCGGCATGAAGTAAGAGTGGAGAGGAGACTCTGCACTGACACAGGCTGCTCTGTCCCTGAAGAACAACGAATCTCCTGGGTGGAAAGCAAGGGAGCAGAGGGCCGAACAGCACAACTAAATGACTGAGCTCGGAGCAGGGATGTTCGTGAGACACTCTAAGCATTTTCTTTCCAGTTACAGCATTAGAAAACCCACTTTCTGAACTTGATGGCAACGCTTCCATTGGCACAGTGCATGCAAGACTGTCTGTGGACCCTTATTCACTATTACTCAAAGAAAAAAGCTAAGCTCTTCTCTGAAAGTCTTTCTTCATCAAGTTTTTGCTCTAGGTAGAAGTATGGTGCACGCTCTGTCCTACGGACCCTTGCCAGAGTCCAGTCAGTGAGTCAAACGAATGGGGTAGGAGCCGAGTGAGAACCATGTTGTGGATCCATGAAGCTCTGCACGTGGCATGGAGAAGAGTGGCATCTCTGTCCCAGCCTCTCTAATGTGATATTTCTTTTTCCTTTTTGAACCATCAGAGTTTCATAAGATTTTTGAACAGTGAGATGGGAGGTATGAACAGATTCTGCTGCAGAGACAGTCAAATAGAGGCAAAAGTGGGCTCATTAACAATAAGAGCTGTGCCATCAGCATTTCCATGCTGCCAGAGAAGAGTATGATCCATTGGGAAGAGTCCATTCACCCTTGTCTAGTGGATCTCAAACTGAAAGACTGACAACTGAACAAAAAAAAGATAATAGAGGATCATTGCTCACATGTGGAGCCTTGATGTGTTCCCAGCAACGCCTCAGGTGAACCGTTTGCCATCTCTCCCAAGAGGACAGGAGCCCCAGCAGAGAGGCGGTGGGAAGGAAAACCCCATTTCCAGGGGGCACAGCTATTTCACATCCTCAGCTCAGCCTTACACTGCACATTGCCCTGGTGACTACTAACGGAGCTGGGTCCCATAGGCCTTCTAAAAGGATCTGTTACTTCGCCGTGGCTCTATGACATCTGTGATATCTTCAGTATTTTTTTCGTATTGACCATTATGCTCTTTGGTTGGGGAGGAAGAGATCATGGGCACTGTTACCAGGCTACTGGGCAGAAAACTGGTTTTAACAAGTCAGTTAGTTTGTTCATCTAGATTAACAAATTCTTCAGTAGTGTCTTTGAAGCCTATAAAAGCAAAAGTTCAGCGAAGTATCATCTGGAAGTGTTTTATGCAGCATTTTGGCACCTCCCTTCTGCAGTGCTCATGCACAGTACGGCCAGTCAATCTGCTCGGTCCTCAGCAGCTCTGCTCCTCCAGCTGATTTCATTTAATTGCATGTGCCACCAATAAAAAAGCTCCTGAAAATTAGTTCTCACCTGCTTCTGTTCTGATAATCTCTGCCTGCTATACAAATCAGTCTTAATGGAGCATTTGAGCCCTGGAGATCTATAATTATAGCATTAGGTTTCATGTACTCACAGGTAGTACTGCAGACTGTATTTTACAGATCATGCACGGAGTAAAATCAAAATCTACAACAGATTGACACCCAATAATGAAAATCCTGCTGAGGATGCTCTTGTTAATAACTAAACCCCCACCCCAGCAGGGACGACAGTAAGTAGGGCACCACATGGCGTTGAAATCACAGAAAATTCTTGTTATCGAAAACCTGTACAGAATTTGGGATTGGCAGCTATTTGCTCACTGTTTTGAGCACAGATAATTCACAGAGACCCTCTCAAACCTCAGATCAATTAGGAAAGGCTGCCATGGAGTAGCTCCAGCACTGTGAGGCTGTTGTGGGCCCCGTCCCCTGAGCACACAAACATCTTGTAATTGGTAGCAGGCTGTCTCCCCACGGTAAATCTCAGCAGAGAGAAAGTGGGATAATCGCAGTTGTGTTTTGAGAAAGTCTGTGCTGGAAGTAGGTTTCCCAGGCAGCAAGGATGCTCTATCTATGGGGCCATCTCAGACTTTCTCTCCTAACTAAAGGGGAATTAAGTGAGACCTAAGGACTTGCAGCACCTCCTGGCAGAGGGTCCCTAATGCTTGCATGCCCCGGAGGTGGGTGTTTGCATCCAGCAAGGCTAAAGGACTGCCAGCACCTATCATCAGACATATGAAAAAATGCATATACGTATATGTAACGTGGTGTCAAGATTCAATTTCAAGCTATTTCCTTTATATCTGAAGTCAGTAAGGCTCCTGTCACTGGTTTCAGTGGGACTGAGATCAGTGTCTGTTTATGAAAATATTTTACTATGTAACTATTTGATATTTCCAAAGAATTTGCCAAGGATTTCACCAGCCCTAGAATTTAATTAGCTTATTTTTTTTCTCTGTACTAGTGCAAGGAGATTATTTTAGTGCAATTAAAACCCGATGCCTGTTTGTAATCAGGAAAGCCTGTTCCAGCTCCCTGTCAATTCACCAAACTCTTCTTTTGATAAAAAATAAATACAAACCCCGTTGTTGTAAACGGGGGCGCAGGTTGGTCCTGCAGCCTCTGAATATAGGCATTCCATCTGTCCCGGCGGCAGATTTGTTCAACTATGTCTGAACCTATCACTGCTCGGGGGAAAAACTGTTCTCGGACTCATGTTAATGTATGAATCTAATTGTGTCCTCCCGCAGTCCGCAGCTTTCATTGCCCATTAGCAACATTAACATCATACACCGAGTCCTGCGAGATGTATGGTCTTTATATACTGCATAATGTCCGCTGATCTCTGCTCGCAGCTAAGAAAACACAAAAGAAGAGAGGATATTTTGAAGTTTTGTGGAGTTGTGTGCTTTTTTTTTTTTTTTTTCTTTGAGATTGAAGTCCAGTGTCTTGGGACCCAGTGACTTTAGATGACCTTCCGTCTCCATGGACTGTACTAAATTTCAGCCCCTGGAGGCTACTCCATACAAAACCTCCTGGCTTTCAAGGGCAGGTGCAAGCAAAGCTTCACTGCGTCACAGATCAAGACCTGTTACTGCCAGAATTAGATTTCACAAATCTCTTTTATTTAACGGGACATCATTAAGGAACTGGACTACACTGGTTGCTGGTGCCTTTAATTAATATCAGTATTATGCTGCCATTAGGATTTCCAAGCAATAATATTTAATTTTCAGCAATTTATACTTACTGAAAAACAGAGCTGTATCTGTGTGTGTGTATAGACAAGCATATTGAAGCTATGTTAAAAAATACAAAAATTGTAGACTCAGGCACTCAAAAAGGAGGAAATGCTGACACTGGGGTGTCTGTGCAAACTCAATGCAGCTCCTCTCCTAATTTTTGTGGCAATTAAGTGATCCCGTGTTATATTTTTGATAATACATCCACCTTCTTCATTACACAGGAAGGTTGATTTTCAGGCACAGATTTTGCCTGTGTCATGAATTGCTTCTCAGTGTTTTGTGCAATGCTTTTGGAGTTTGCCCTCTGCTTTTTTTTTTTTTGCTGCACAGTATGTGATCATGTCCTGAAGACTGAATTTCTGCTTGGGCTTCTAGAGCAGCTCTGAGCATCTGGGTGCTTTGAAAGCTCTGCTTAATGAAATAGTTAAATTCATTGATGATGTCAGGGGATGGCGGTACCTCAGTTTTACAGTTGGGAAACTGAGGCATAGCAAAATGAAAGTCAGTTCATCCCACTAACTCTGTGCTGTCCCATCTGAGATGTGTAGGACCTGACTTTTTAGCATACTTGGGATTGTACAACAACTTTTATCCAAGCATCCACCTCCCTTCTCTGTGAACACCCCATTAACTGCCCGTACAGCTCTGATTCACTGGTGTTTTGGAGATGGCTGGAGAGCCATGGCTGGGCTGCCTCGTTCCGCCCATAAAACAGGGTGACAAGGACAAAACTGTTGCTTTTCAGGGTGTCTGGCTTCCTAGCGTGATATGGGAGTGTTGGGCAATGCTGAAGAGGTGGAGGATGGAGACATGAAGAGTAGAAGCCCTTCAGCAGGGTGGGATTTGGGGGGTCAGAGGGCTCCCCCATTGCACCCAAATGCAGGAGAAAGGAGAGGTTAGGGTTTCCCAACAGTGGAGCAGATTTCATGGAGGTGAGGGCCCTTTTTGACACTGCCAGTCTCTAGCTGAGAGCCATAGCTGTGCCAGACAGTGTGCCTCCAGCTGCCCTTTCCCTGCATGGGGAGAGCTTCCAAATTGTCCCACCACTGTGGGTTNCTCCAACTCATCACCTGACTTGGGAAAAAGTGACAGCTCAGGACAAACAAATTGTCCCACCACTGTGGGTTTAGGTGAAGCTATGACCTCCATACCCGGTCCAGGGGTGCAACATCCTCTCCTCGCCTCAAATCCCCCCAAACCTTCCATGTCCCCTTATAAACCATGGCAAAGACAGCCCTGAACTGCTGCTGGAGGCACTACTCTGCTCCTGTTCTCTACCCGCGTATCCTGAACGGGTCTCTAAACCCTCCTCTGTGAGGCTTGGAGGCCAATTGATGTTTGCAGGTAGCCGCACGTGTCTGTGGCCAGTGTGGTGTGAGAAATGCTGGCTTGGCCCGTGCTGAGCATCGCCTTGGGGCAAACATTCCCTTCTACGCCAAGCTCCTTCTGAGGAGTGAAACCCTCGAACTTAAGAAATAAAACTCCAGAGGCACCGCTGAGGTTCAGTAAAAACGTTAAAAATTTTATTTACAGGGTAAAGTACAATTTCTTTTTAAAAAAACCCACCCCCACCACTTTGATAAGGGGCATAATAATAGAATAAAGCTCTTTATGTACAAAAATACAATTTTCATATGAATGAACATCTTGAATAAATTAAACCGCTATCTGGCCCAGTCGCTGAATACCCCGTGTCTGCTCCTGCTCTAAAGCAAGACCGCCGCGCTGGGGGTCAGCATCTATAATGCATGAGCCTCTCCACTTGTCCTGTCGGGCGCAGGGTCCCATCGGGGCCGGTGCTGGGGTCCCCCCACCGGGAGGGGCTGAGCCGCCCCCGGGGGCAGGGCAGGAGGGATGCGCTGAGCCCCGTGCTGCGCCCCGGGCCGAATGGGTCCCCTTAAGCCTTTTCATGGCATTGTCAGGGCGTTCAAACCAAATTTTCATGCTCGTTTTTCTTCGCTGGAGAGCTACAAATTGTAAAATTGACTTTTCACCTCGTCTGCGGCAGCAAATCTGTCGCTTTTCTTCCCGGTTTTCGGTGTCTCCCGGGAGGCGGGGGCCGGGGGAAGGGGCTGGGGGTNGGGGCGGGGAGAGCCGGCGAGATGCGCCCTTAGCGGCAGGGCGCTCCCGGGGGGGCGGTGGCGGGGGGCAGCCCGCGGAAGACGCGCAGGTTATCCGCGGGTGCGTAAGCGCAGTCCTCGGAGGTGGCGGGGCTGCTGGGGCCGGAGGCGGAGGCGCAGAGCGAAGGGGCGGACGGGGAGGCGCTGGACAACCACGAACCGGCGTCGCTCCCGGGGCTGGGGGGAGCGGGGGCCCCGCGGAAGGCGGGGGGAGGCGGGAGGCATTGCTCGGCCAGGCGGAGGGTCTCGGAAAGGGCCCAGATGTAGTTGTAAGCGAAGCGTAAAGTCTCGATTTTGGTGAGCTTGGTGTCGTCGGGGAAGGTGGGCAGGACGCTGCGGAGCTCGTCCAGGGCGGCGTTGAGGTGGTGCATTCGGTTCCGCTCCCGGTCGTTGGCTTTTACCCTTCGGCTGCGTTTCAAAGTGTGTAGAAGAGCTTCGGTGCGCGCCCGCGCACGGCCCCGCCGCCGTCTGCGCTCCCGCGGAGGTTCCGCACCGCTGCCGGGGCTGCTGGCCGCCTCCGCGGGCATCCTGCGGAGAGAGAACACGGAGCCTCGTCAGTGCGGGGAATGGGTGGGGGGAGTGAAGGTGCG
>VZTO01002381.1:24337-36174 GCA_013400615.1 Syrrhaptes paradoxus
GCGGGCCGGGGGGCGCGGGCCCGCGGGGGGGGGCGGGGAGTGCCGGGGGGGGGGGGCGGGTGGGGGGGGCCCGGGGGGGGGGGGGGGGGGGGGGAGGGGGGGTTGGGGGGGGGGGGTGGCATGCAGACCCTCCAGTGCTTTTGTGTGTGTCCCCATAAGGGGGGGGGGGAGCAGAGAGGGACGGAGGTGGCCGGACAAAGGGGGGCAGGAGGGGGTCACTGGGCTGCTCCGGCCGGGGGGGCTCCGGAGTGGAATTAAATCGCTGTGAGCAGGGGTTGGGAAGAAAGTGGTTAGTCTGCACTTCCAGAGGATGATAAGCCGGTTTTTATCCCAGCCAGACCCTGCTGGGGGATTTCTTCAGGTTTTCTTTCACCTTGCAGTTTATCTTCACGTCCGTGTTGAAGTGAAAATGCTCTGAAATGATGAAAGTTTAACTCAAAGTTGGTCTTTTCCCTCCTGCGTTTCAGAGAATATCTACACGCACTTTGGCTTTTGTGCACTTCACTTTGAAAAGGGTTTTGCAAGTGCTCAGAAAGTGAAAAGTTCCAAATGATACTTATTTTATAAACTTCACTGGTTGTGAATGTGTATGTACAATTCTTCTTTGTCTCTTGATAAAAACCAAGAACTCTGCTGTTTTTATGGTCAAGTTCTTGCTGCTAATCCCCATTAAGTGCCCAGGTATCACTACTGAACACTTTGGGAAGCTACAGTTTTATAAGTGGCTAAAAAGTTCCCTAATTCTGACATCTGGCTTTTTGCGCTGGGTGCTGTCAGGAGCCCCATTGTCAGCTCTCAGGTACCTGCCTCTCTGGAAGGGTTTCAGTTTCACCATCCATCAATAGCCATTTTTAGAGTCCTATGCCTAAACTCCCATTTCTGTGTGTGCTTTCCCCTTACATTAAATGTAGATCCATTCCCCCTCCTGTGATTTTCTCCTGCTCCATTGATGAACAGGGAAAATTGACAGCGTAATTGATTGGCTTTAAGTTCATAGCAACCATTCTTTACTTGAACCTGCAAGAGGAGTTTGCTATCAGAGATACTCCTGGTTTTTGCTCTCCTCACTTTGAGATGCTCCATGACACCAGCAAACTGCCACAAACAACCTTCTTTGTGCCCAAGGGATCGTGCACAGAAGTGAGCAATCCAAAAAGCCCTGGCTGATGAATATTAACGAGTCTCAAATTAGAAATAGTTTTCCAGTGGCTGAGCCTGCAAGAATCATCTCGCTTTGTGCTTTTTAACATCTTTATATGGATACAAACCTTCGATGTGCAGTATAACCACGTAGAACCAGGCGACGGGACCTGGCTGTGCTGCGGGAGGGACCGAGCTCTCTCCATCACCAGCCCTGCAGTCAGGCTGATGGTTTTAGGGCCCGTGCATACAGAAATGACTTTCTGCGCTAAGTAGTTCCACTTCACTGAGTTACTCATGTCCTTACGTGATGGCACGATTAGAGGCCTCAGCAGGCAGAGATCAGCGGTGGAGTTTCCAGCATGAACCAGGAGAAAGTCGGAAGGGACCGAAACTTAAAGGTTATCGAAGCATATGGCAAAAAATGTTAAACTTTTGTTAATGTGCGCTTTGTATATAGTGATATAAACTCTGGTGGTGTCTGCAACACTTCTATTGTCTTTTGTGGAGGTGTCTTGGAGCAGTCAATAGTTTATTCATTAAAATGTTTATGATTCCCTAGAGTTTTCAACAGACTTTGGCACAACCGATCACTTGTCTGTGGGTTTGCAGTGAAAGCGCATTATTCATTAGTCCTTATCCATCATTTGCAGTTTGTCATTTGTTATTCTCTTGTTTTAAAAGTTTGTGCTCCAATCAAGGAGGGGAGAGAGCACCATGTGTCTCTGTGATCAGTCACAGCCATGAATAGCCGGGCCTGAAGTGACTGTTTCACAAACAAGCCATAGGCTGAAATTTGTTTGCATAATCTATTCACTGCGTACTTATGAATAACGAACGCATTCACAGAACCAGAATTGTTTCAGGAAGCCTTCGCAAACAGAAAGAAGTGCTAAATATCTTGGATAATTTATTCCCGATGAATAATTCAACCAGTTCTATCACAAGCAGTCTACTAATTTTGCAGATAAATTATTCAGCCAGCACAGATAAAAGCTCTTACACCTTATGGGCTGGCTCCTATGGCGGTCAGCTGCTAAAGTTTTTGTGAAGTTTTCTGGGGTCGGGAAAGAAAAGAAATCCCAAAATGAAACAGGACCTTTGATTTCAAGGAACACAAAAATGTGTGTTTCCAGCATCATGCTGATGGCCTTATTCTGATTTTTAGCCTTTGATATTTTCCACCTTGATGTAAGTGCAGCCAGGCTCAGAGGACTCATGGATGTTATCAGTTTCATATTTTGAGCTCTGAGGAAGCTTGCCATAAATACTTTATCATTTGCTTTGAGACACCTTACAGCACCTAAAAAAAATAAAAGATGAAAAAAAGGTTCAAATGTCATTTTTTACTATTTTTGAAGCATGGTTGGGTTGGCCCATCTGTCGCTATGTGGGGTGGCAAACTGCTCATCCCAAGTTGGAGCAAACTGTTGTGGGTGTGTTTCCAAGTGGCACATTTATCACTTGGTGGGCTGGGGACTCAAGCATGAAGCTTGTTCCTCTGCCTGTCGTGTTTTCGGTCTCTGTTGTGGCTGGACTCCCAAAAAAGTAGGAATTCATAAATAAAGGTGGAGGGAAGGCTGGTGGAGAGGTGCCGCAAGGCTCCCAGGTGCCAACAAAGGCTGTTGGTGCTCTGCACTGCTCTCTGCACCACTTCCAGCCAGCAAAAAGCTCGTCCATGAGAAGATGCCATTCCCTGCTAAGTGTTCATTATGCCTTGAAAAGGTAAAAAATATCTCTACATTAGAAATCAGCCTCACATTTCAAAAATGACTAGAATTATGATCATTAGAGCAGTGTTAGCATCACTCTTCTCCCCAAGCATGGAAATGACTGGCTCACAGTACAACTGCTCCAGCAACTGGAAGATGCCCCAGAGAAGTTTGAGGTTCTTCACTTTTTTTAAGGCTTAAGATACACATCAATACAACGACTCAACATATTCTGTGTTCTGTTACATTAGTACACTAGGGCTTAAACTAGCATTGGGATGAGTGTCCAAACAATGTATCAACCAGGAAAATCCTACTTTTTTTGCTCCCTCATTATTTGACAGCATGGCCAGAGAGAGAAGGCAGAGCTGTGTGTGGAAGATGCTCTGAACAGAATTTGGAGAGGCAACGTGGCTGGTGGCAGTGGCATCACCCTGGGAGCAGAAAGCTCGACCCAGTGCCTTGCAGTGCAGAGGGAGGATCATGCTCATCCATCCCTGGGGATACCCAAACTGATGGAGCAGGAATGTTAAAAATAGATAGAAAACCAAAAGATGGCTTGGTGGGGTAACTTGCCTCCCTGTGCGGAGCGTGGCAGCTGGGCTGGGGACAGAGGCGTGACAAGGGCCAGCGCCGTGGCCACTGAGCGTAGGGATGGACATACGGTGCTGTGCCCCTGGGACCCATCTCCCGGCTGGAATCAGCTTACAGCTCCCGGCCCCAGGCTACCGGAGGGTTCAGGGGTTCACGCCTTGACTAATGGGCAGCCCTGGAAGTCCCGTATTTGAAAGGGATCTCAGCCTGCGTGGAGGCAGCGTTAACCCCTTCCGGAGCAGGAGCTGGTTCTCCTGCGGGAAAAAAGCCTCAGGAGCAGCTCGAGGGCTTCGTCTCTGAAGGAATTGGCCTCATCTACCTGCGTGAGGCCTCAGCCGTGTGCAGGGGGGCAGCCAGTGGGAGGGGAGCAGGGGGACATGGCAGGGAGGGTCCCCAAGTGCTGGAGGGGTTCGTGGCCCCGAGGAGCAGGATCTGCTCTGAAATCCCTCACGAGCACCTGGGAGCCACTGCCAGGGCTCAACCCCTCCTGGGGGCTCTGCAGAAATACTGGGAATGTTTTATTTTCAGGTTTTAAACATGTGATGTAATGTTTTTTCCTTCTTTTTGGAAGGGGGAGGCGAGTAGGTAAACGATTGTTCCCCGCAAGCACAAATGTATTTTGTTTGTTGTAATTAAAATGTTTTAATGAGACAACCATAAAATCAACCATTAATTATTTTTTTTCAAACACTTCTGCTTCCTTTTGAGCTAGGTCTATTTAGAAATAGTTTAGAGAGTAGCCTGCAGTTTTATTCTTTCTTTGGTATTATACACAGGAGTGGAGAAGTCATTTATAAATAATTACACAATGTTTTGGGTCTTTGGGTTTGTATAATATATCAAAGCGATTAGTACACGCATTGTTCCATTGTAAATGGTTTTTTTCCCCTTCCTTTCAGTTTCACTTGCCTTGTCTTCTATCTAAACCTTTTTCGTGAAATCCTTTGTCTTCCTCATTCTTTTAGCTTGTTACAGTGCAGGGACATTCTTCTTATTCAAACACTCACAGCATGAGCAAAGAAAGCTACTTCTGTCGCATCTTAAGTTTTACCATAACTTTCTGGCATTTTCTTTTCTTCCAATTTTCCCAGACTACTGATAGGGTAATGAAGAATTATAACATACATCAATTATTGGTGCTCACGGTGTATTATGTCCCTGAATTCAAGGGGAGATAAAGAGAAAAAAAAAAAAAAAAAAAAAGAAAAAAAAGCGCCACTTTCTGTGGTTTTGAGGCACATGAGAGAGGACTCGGCGCAGATTATTTATAACATCTTTCTGAGCATCAATTATCTTTGACTCCTACAACCACTTCCTTGTCCCACTGGTTTTACGGGCAGAAGGAGTCATTTTGGTGTGTGGTAGCCGCGGCATTTAACTTGTTTCTTTTATGAGGAGCCCAAACAATGCATCTTCAGGCCAAACAATCTATCTCCCCGAAGAATAGCCCGCGTGTCAGTCAAGGGCTCGGGGCTGGGAAATATATGATCCTGGTAAAGGGCCACGGAAGAAAGGGTGGAGATGGAGGGGTTTGTGCAGGGTCCTCGTGCGGATCCCTGGTGCACCGGTGCCATCTTCCCCTGTTTTGGCACTGGGTCCCATTAAAAAAAAAAAAATAAAGGGAGGCGTCTGGCTGCCTGAGGTTTCAACAACCCTAATCTGAGTTATCCAAGGAAAAGGGCCAAACCCTCCCGGTGCGGTAATCCTGCCAGGGCATGCTCCCTGCCTGGCCCTTCCCCAGCCTCCCGGCCACCACATTCATGGGGAGAAATGTCACCTCCGAGAAATGAGCCCTTTCCCNCCGCGCGCTCTCCCCCCCCCCGCCCTTATTGTGTGCGGGGTTTTTCTCCCCTTTTTTTTTTTTCCCCACCTTCTCCCGCCCTCAATCCCCCCTCTTTTGTTGACTCGTATTTTGTTAATTGAAGCTAGAACACTTATCCTAAAAGAAAGGGACAAAATTCATCGACCGCCCTGCGGATGAAAACCCCCCAACAACGTGCAAAGCAGGAAGCTTAACTACACGCTGAGATGCACAGGTTTTCTTTTATACCTTCCATATCAATAATTCTGCTTAGGAGTGGCTTCTCTTTTTCTCTTTTTTCTTTTTTCTTTTTCTTTTTCTTTTTCTTTTTCTTTTTCTTTTTCTTTTTCTTTTCCTTTTTCCTTTTTCCTTTTTCCTTTTTCTTCCTTTTCCTTTTCCTTTTCCTTTTCCTTTTCCTTTTCCTTTTCCTTTTCCTTTTCTTTTTACTTTTCCTTTTTCTTTTTCTTTTCCTTTTCCTTTTCCTTTCTTTTCCTTTTTTTTTCTTTTTTTTCCTTATTTTCCTTTTTCTTTTTCTTTGACCTGCAACAAAGATAACGTGGAAGAATTGAAGCACCAAAAGAGTGGGATAAAATCAAGCTTCAACACTTGGAGGAGCTCTCGGGGTCCCCCCCGAATCTGGGGATGGAGCCTTACAGCCGGGGGAGGATGCTCCAGGACCACCAGCAGCCCGCGGGTCCCCACCGCCCCGCCGCGGGGGCCGGGGGGATTTGCTGCCATTTACATAGCAGGTGTTGGGTCCTGTGCCATTCTTCCTTAAGGGAGTTTTAATACGGGATAAATTACCAGGAATTAGGAGGAGGCAGGCGACAAGAAAAGCGCTCATGGAGTCTTCTCCCGGCTGTGGCAGGGGAAACGGAGAGAATGGCTAAAGCAAAGGAGAAAAACCCAAACTCATCAGCTCCTGCCCCAGCCTGGAGAGTTTGGGGTGCGCAGGGCTTTGGGGGGGCAGCTCTCACTGACTTCTCCCAAAATTCAGGTTTGAACCCAGAAGTGCGGTAATCCCAGAGGCAGTAACACAATCAGTGGTGTGAGGGGCTTTGAGTCAGTAGGTCTGGTAGGGGAGTTTAAAATGTTAATCCCTGGTATAATCCCCTCCCTGGCATTGTACGTACAAGGGTCGCACCCGCGAGAGAATTGCCTGTTTCCTTCCCCGGGGTTTAGGGTGGGAGGGCAAGGCTGGGGAGCAACCCCCCCACTGGTGTGCGCACACAAACATGCGTGTGAGCACGTGTACACCTGTGTGCTCACACACATATGTGCATACATTTGGGAAATACCCGTGGCTGTCATATCTGGGGTCACTTACTGGTCTGTTTGTAGGGTTTCTGCAACGCCCGGCTCTGGCCGTGGCTCGGACAAATTGTTACTAATAATTCTGATGATATTGAGCTTTGCATATATATATGTGATATATGTACGTGGGACCATAAAATGGAAAAGGAAGGCTGGGTCAGTGGTGTTCCTAACAGTCTTGATGAAAATTCCCTATCACGCCTCAGTGTTTGCCCTGCCAACTGGAGTACACATACGTAAAAGAAAAAATAGGTGCTTCACATGTTTTTAAGGAGAGAGTTGTTTTGTTTGTTTGTTTTTGCTTTCGTCGCAGATAGGAAAGGTTTGTCTGTGACTTTTATTTTGGCCCCTCTGCAAAGGGACATGAGGATGAAACCATCCTGACAGTTTTCACATCACAGGAGGCTGGACATGCTATATGAAAAGAGAGGCTGTCCAGAATAAGTGGTTGTATTCATGAGGAAGATGCTGACATCCCCTCAATTATTAAAAAAAAAAAAATAAATTGTGTGAATTCACCCCAAAAGAGACGTGAGAGCTGAGCAAGGACCTGCTGGCAGGAAAAGGGGAGGAGTGAGCCCCAGCCACTGGCCCTGCACCCTGCACCCAGACCTCGGGGTGCTGCCTTTGGGGTGCAGCTCCCGCTGCCCCGGCCATGAGAGGGCCGAGGGTGACACCCCAAGGCACAGTGCCGCAAACAGCTGAGGGGTCACATCTCCCTGGGTTTATATAGCAAAGCAAAACCTGCTGTAGTGACATAAACCCCCTGCTTTCCTTTGGGCTCATGCTCTCCTTTTATTGCTTTTACCGTATGAGAAAAAAAAATATTTATTTTAAATTATCTCAGTAAAACTGTAATATGATGTTGAGTACAATTGTAAAGATTTCTGAAGGATAAAAAGTGGTACAAAGAGTTTTTCCAGGCTGAGGGCTGGTGGTTTGGGGTGGTTTAGGTGTGGTGGGTGCTGAGTGTTGGAGAGTTGGTGTCGGGTCCCAGGGAGGCAGGCAGGGCTGGCTGGAGAGCTGGGTCGAAATGGATTGTGCTGTTCAGAGGCCAAAGAGTAAAACTGGGTTCTGGGTAGGGTGGAAGGAGGAAGAGATTTAGTTTGGCTTGAACAGAATATGAGTTTTAGGAAATGTCAAAACAAAACAACTGGCAGCTGCTGAATTAAGACGCTTCAGTAAAAACACACTGAGAAAGTTCCCCGAGTCCTTTTAGGGTAACCCTTTTTCTTTTCAGCACCAACTCAGGTTTTTGAAGGATGTCCACTGTTTTTCAAACAAATTTAATTAAACTTAGCTGAAAGCAAATGATAAATAACTTGCAGATCTGCTCAGCTTTCTGGAATTTCAAGGAGTGCTTTGTACTGACTCAAATGGCCCCTGGTTCTCTGTTTAACTGGGCTGCTTTGCAGCATTACCTTAGTATTTTATGTGCAATATGTCCTTTAAAGTTGCCATTCTTCAGGGACAAAAGCACAGGTATGAATATCTTAAATTCCAGCCTGAATCATCCCCCTGTTAGCGTAAGCAGCTGCAGCTCAGTGCTGCTCTCCATCATGCTGACAGCCCAGTATCTTCTCTTTCAGTATCTCTTTACGAGAGATACTGGGTATAAAAAGAAAAATAAAATCATAACATTAAACTACAAGTAGAACAGCTCTTGGAAATTCCCAGGCAGCCTATGGGTCCAAAGGGCTGGGTTTGCTGGGACCAGTACCTAACGATGCAGCTGCTGGGACCAGTACCTAACGATTCAGCAAAGAAAAAAATTCTCCCCAGGTGCTGTGTTTTATCCCTGGAGCTGGGCTGTGGCAGATTGGGGTATGTACCTGACCAGAGTCAGCTGGCAAGAATAGTGCTCAAGGTATATATTAACCCTTGGAATTCCTGCACATTTTTCTGTTAGGGTAGCTTGAAGTTTTCAGTCTGCTAATACATATTTTAGAATGGCTTGAAGGTGTAAAATGCTAAATAAATACAAAATAGTCCTTCTGCTGGTCAGGGAATTAGAAAGACAGTGGAGCAGCATGATGAGGGGAAAATAAATATTGTCCTAGGTGAGTTTTTTTTCCTTGGGGCTGCTAATGAGGGGAGACAGGTTTGGCTGATGTGTCTACTAAGCCTCTGCTGCAGGGATGCTTTTCCAATTTAAGCATGCATTAAATGTCAATAAATTCTATGTTCACAGATACATAGTAAAATACATACAATTGTTAATTATTAAGTGGTTATATTTCTTCTTCAGACTATAGACATCCCTTGTTTTTAACCCTCTTGAACAAAACTCAGTCTTGTTTTTTTTATTTTTTATTTTTTTATTTTTTTTCAGGAAGGTTTATTGCACAGCAGGTCTTGAGCCTGTTGCCATTTATTCCAGGGGGAGTTAGTAAGAATTTCTCTGGAGTGAGTTCAGTTACACTTCTCCAAAGCAGCTGTCAGAGTCGGGCAGGGCTCTGAGCCTCTCACCCCCCTGTGCAAACAGAGGAGGGGATCCGACAGGGCTGTGAAATTGAAGGGAACATTCACAAGATTGCTTTTTTATTACTTGTCTTGTGAGCCCTGTGTGTATACAGATGGCTCCTATCCCAAAGAATCTTTTTTTTTCTTTATTTTTTTCCCCAGAAACAAATAGGGTATGACTTTGTTTTTTTTATAGTTTTCAGTGTTTGGCGTTAACCTGTGACTGACCCCAAACCCCAGCCCCACACATCCCATGCCAGGTGCTGCGACTTTAGCTCTTGATCTATGAACTCCACCCACAGCCTTCACCAGAAGGGATAAACCCAGCTTTCCTGACTTGTAACTGATGGAAATAGCCACGAGGTGTCAACCTTTACCAAGCTGCAGCTCAGAGCCAACTCTGCTCCCCCGGCAGCAACTGAGATGGACACCCCTGCTGAGAGGCTCTGCTGGAAAACCCTGCTGTCTGCTAAAGGTAAGGGGGGAAAAAATCCCCTGAGTCTTTTTTCAGAACATAGAGAATCATTTGGTTTACTTCCAGTCTCTGTTTTACGGCCATTCTTTCTTTCTATTTGGTTTCTTTCATTATTTTCCCCTCTGAGCTTTAGCCAAGTTCAATATTCTTGTCACTATGTGTAGAGAAGGGAATGGGACTTGCTACAAAGAGTGTGTTATCCAAAAAAAAGAGAAGTTTAGGTGAATATGAGAAGTATTGACAATCCCATGTTATATTTGTGTGTATATAAATATGTATGTGTGTATATCTGAGCAGTGAGTCATTGCAATGGGTTATTGGGAATCTCAAGTCCTCTATCCCATCCCTGGAGCACCCAGTGCCCCTCTCCTGTGGGTTATGGCTGTAATTGTCCTTAAAACAGAGCAGCTGGTGTTCTAGCAACAGTTTGGATTATCATGACACAGGGGGCATAGTGCTGAAACTCTAGGAAAACAGGATGGAGGTTGGTTTTCCCTTGTCGTGTTTGCTCTGTGGTCAAACCAAGCACCTGAGATCAGATCAGGTTGCTCTAATCAGTGATGCTGCTGACTTTGTTTTATCTTCTGGGCACCGTGCGGGTTTTGTCCTCCTCCATCATGATCTTAAAAGAACATTTCCCAGGAATGACAAACCCAATAAGTTGTGGTTCTTTTTTTTTTTTTTTTTAAGCTGTATTGTAGATCAGCATTTCCAGGCGTCATTATCCAGTGTGTTGCTCTGTGCAGTTGAGTTGTTGGGATTTTACCTTCTGGGCAACACCAAACCTCCTCCTCTGCATCCTCGCAGGTGCTCCCTCGAGGGATGCAGTGCATGGTGGTCCTGCTCCCAGCCTAAGGTGTGCCACGCTTAGCAAGTGTAGCTGCTTTCTGCAAAAAACTGTCCCAAGTCCCTTCAGATTCGAAGTGGTCTTGAGGATTATTATTATTATTAATCCCTTAACTTCACAGAGCCTGGGCATCCTTGGCTGAGTAGTAGCTCGTGGGCTGGTGGCATTGCTCGGAGCCAGGTGTGATGATTTGACTTTGATTACGATAACGAGGAACTGTGTTTCCCTGGCAGAACTGTTTCAGCTGTTGCACAAAAAGGAGAGGGAACACCCTGCCAGGCACTTGCACTTTGAATTCGAGAGGTAGCACTTGGCAAACTGGTTCTTGCTGGGGAGGAGTGGTGCTTGACTGGGAATTACTGGTCCAGGGAGGGAGCTGAGCAGCTGGTTTGTTTTTCTTAATGCGTTTGCAGAAGTGGTAAGTCCTCTAGACTTAGAGAGGAAGCTGAAGTAAACCCCAAGGAAAAATGTAAATGGTGTAATTATGAAGGTAATAGAAATGGAGAAGTATTTCTATGCAACATAATGGAATGGGCAGTAATGAGGCAAAAATGCCGAGGGATAAAGACAAAAGACATTTCTTCCGGGATTAGAAGTGAGCTCAAAATTGCCAAAGCCTACTGGAAGAAGGGGAAAAAAAAAAAAGCCTGTTGTAGCATTTCTTTTCCTTTAATAAGCTTCTTTTTCTGGGAGTCCTGAGTGTTCAGAGGTAGCACACTTAGTGCCTAGTAACCCAACAAAGCTCCGATTGGTGGCTCTGCAGAAAGATTTTCTTTTCCTTACAGGTTTCTAACCATGAAAAGACACAGAGATCAGTTGCTTCGGAATCCTTAATTAAACACAACAAAGCAGGGCAATTAGAGCTGTGTTTTGCTTCTGTTATCCAGCAAATCTTGCAAACCTCAAACCCCTTTTCTTGCTCCAAGATTTATGATGGGAATAAATCATAATTATCCCTGTAATTATCAGCCTTAAGTGAACACCAGCAGGATTTTTTTTTTTTTTTTCCTTGGGGGACATTCTGAAACCCATCCAAGAGGAATTCACGAACGTCTTTTGTTGTGCAGGAAGAAAAACAAAAACACAGGCGTGGTGATTTTCCCAGGCCTTGGCTGCTTGCCGCCCTGTCACTTCATGTCACGTCATTCCTCCCTCCCCGGTCCCACGTGCCCGCTCGCAGCAGAGCAGCTCCTGTTGCGCTGGATGCCCTCCATGTGTGTCGTCAGAGGAGTCTTTGCCCAAAGAGCTGATCATACCTACAGGCAAAAGAGGAGAGGAAAATCTGGGAGGGCTGGAGTGCTTCAAAGGTCCATAAAGGGACCAGAAGTACAACCTGTCAGGCAGCTTTCAGAAAATAAATGCTTGTGCGTGTTGCTTCTCTGCAAAGCATTTCCTCCAGGGATCTGGGCTTTGGTTTGGTGGTTGGATGAAGTTGTGCTTGGACTCGGGAAGAGGAGGGAAGTTCTCCTCTTCAGGCATTGAAGGGCATGG